>JAOXNN020000065.1:151582-179343 GCA_028571205.2 Hydropsyche betteni | reverse complement strand
CCCGAAGGGCACACCATACGAGCCCGCAGGGCGATCTAGCGTGTTCGAAAAGGCGAAGCCTTTTCGAATACGCTAGTTTATCAATATTTCTAAAACAAGCAATTATAGAATCAAGGCAAAAATAGCGCCGCAGGCGAAAACTTTTGTCTAATTGTTAGTCAATCAAAGTATATCACCATAAAACTATAAATTTACTTATTTTCTTGGGTTTATTTTTAAATATTTTCACATATATTTAGAAAAGTAATTTCAATTAAATATATACACTGGAAAAACGGGAAAAATCAAACAATTTTATGAAAACGACGGGACGAACGCAAAACACGACATAAACGGAACTGTCCCGGAGAAAACGAGACGTATGATCACCCTAGTTATAACCGAATCGAACAAACGACAAAGACACCCGTTGATCGAATATATCGACTCGAGCCGTCCATTCCGACCGTTGAAAGCCTTTCGAAAATAATACAAATGAAAATAAAATGGAGGTCTAATTTTAAATGTCCAGACATTCCTCGGTCTATGCCCAGGAAAAGGCGGGAGTCTCCCGACGGGCTTGATGCCAACGAAACGCGAACATGTGATAGTTTTCGCTTATTATTGTATTCTTACTCATCCGAGATATATCTTGTGTATAAATAAGAATTGTTGGACTTTAGTACGTACGGAAATAATACGTGTAAAATAAATAATACGTCGCACTTCGTACGGTGCAATGGAAAAAAGAGCACGGTGCGGGTCTGCGTGTTGGAAATTAACAATTCAAATCTATGAATGGTTGAATCTATTCGAATGTATCGTTTTTTATGGTTGTAAACGATAATATTGAATTAAAATTAAAAATATACGTATTTCAAGAATACAGTAATCCCCCCCTATAACGTCATTTTTTTAATGCATTTAAATTGTTTATTTTTCAAATGTATTTGAAAAAAAAAGAATAACTCGTAAAAATATATAAAAAAAGAAAAAAATTAATTTATTGATTTCCTAAATTCCCCCATATAACGTCGAACTCATCTTGACGTTATAGGGACTGTAATTAATTTCGAAGAACCTTCAGAACAGTATTAGAAATCTAAAAAATAGGAACAATAAATATTTGTCGAGAAAATCGTTTCAAAATATTAAAAAAATATAAAACTTTCAGCAGTATCGGATATATGAACGATTACAACGCTATCATAAATAATACAGATAATATTAATAATATGAAGTTAAACGATTAAGCAAAGACAAATTCACGCAATATAAAAAAGAACCAATAAAAATCTATATATACGCCGGTTGCTATCGAAGCGCAACACACAAAAAGCAACACACGAATACAAAACCTAAACAAACTCAACTTTCGAACGCATCGTTAAAATTCAGGAAAATCGAAGGTTTCTTTCACAACATAATCGGAATCCGTCTAATTATGGACCTGTCTGCGAATGTTGAGAAGTGGCCGCCGGGTCGCTAACACCAGTTTTCTCTTTTAACCGACACACGTCTATGTTTACATTTTCGGGATCGTAAAATATTGCATTCATACACACGTCCAGACTCTTTGGCCCAATTGGATTTCGGCCAGAGCATTAGATAATAATGGGCGCGACATTGAAATATTATATTCACGTTAGGCCGATCGAAAAAAATTCGGCGCGATTATTGCGCGATTCGAGAAAACTGCTCGTCGAAAAATAAACGTATAAAATGAAATGTGACCGCCGCACTGACGAACTTTAAAAATAAAACGTTATAAAAGGCGCGCTCGGCAAAGACAAGTTAATTATTGAACAAGATTTAGCGTTTAGTTATTGTGAGGGGGTCGTTGAGAAAGTAGACAAGTTCGAAATTAGTTTTCCCCAGTGAAAAGTAAAACTTTTGCTTTTTACTATGCAACCTAAGTATGTAAGCATCCTTCCATAATACAGAATATAATGCGAGTTATAAAAGTGAATTAAAGTTGAATGAGATTTTAAGACTTGTGCTTAAAAATATATATAAAAAAAGGTAACGGGTTAATTTGGGACATTTTGCAACGTAGGTGTTAATTTTTTTAATCAAATTTACACAAAAAATAAGCGCAAAGAATTAGTAAATTATTAAACATATAACAAAGTTTTTTTGAGAAAAAATACGCAATGGTTTAAAATTGCGTTTATCAACTGATAAAAGAAGCATTAAATAGATCATCTTATACTTGAAGAAAACTTGCAGCTGCTTATTCTCAAGAATAATGGGGCAGATGGTTTAAAAATAAGATCAATTGAATTTGTCGGACAAAAGGAGTTTTTATACGAAAACGGCGCAGAAAAAAATGGCGCAAAATCGGTCTAATTCTTGTAACGAAGTTTACCCTAATGTCGACAGAAATAGTTATGTGTAGAGCAAATCTAAACATTGAGTAATCTTTAGCCAACAGTAAATACGAACAGTTGATACAAGTGGTAGCATAAAGAAATGCCAATTGTGTAATTGGTAGTATGTGCCGATGAGGCACCCGTCTGGTGTGTAAAAATTGCGATGGCAATGAAATTTTCAGAAAATTGCAAAGGACGTCTTTATTAAGAACACCACCATCAATTTCAAAAAGCCATTAAGCATCAAACGACGGACGTCGCTAGTGAAATTTTGATACGCTGAACTGACCATTCATTAAACGAACCAGTACAAACACGAAACGAAGACTGTCATTTGAATAAATTTATCGTCCACGAACAATGAAGACATAAACTGAGCGAACGGACACGAATGTGCAACAATAATTAAATTGTCATGCACTATGGTCTGCGCGTAAACTGCAGCGGCGACGAACACACACATTGTCGTCGCAAATGGACAAAAAATAAATTAATGAAAAAAATGCAACGGCATCCATGAACTGTGCGCCCAGCGTCAAGGTTCGTACTGAACGTTAAAAACCATTAAAAAAAAAAACGGAATTAATACAACAAAAACCGGAATAAACACTGCCAATGTATGGGAGGCAAGAAGCCGCATTATTTTCACTTATTATTTATTTTAATTATGCAATCAGGTGCGCGCACGCGTCTTCTGCTTATAACAAGTGTTATTAAAAGTGCAACGGCGATGCAACGATTACGTGAAGTGCTCATTCAATAAATAACGTATGCTGGCGCGTGAGCAACGAGTTAACGTCGAAAGAAAGTTTTTTTCGTGTTGACGATCGCCGTCATTATAAAGAGTCTAGTGCAAGGTAAGTGGGTTTGTCAGAAGTCCCGGTTTTTAAATCAGTTTCGCAGTCCTGGCCGGTTTGTCATTTTATCTCGGTTTATAATGAACTAGTATATAGGCCCGATGTTAATAACATCGGCTGTGGTTGAAACGGAAAATGTGAAAACCCGATTTGAATTTTAATATTTAATTAATAAAATCAAAATGGTTCATTTATTTGTTTGTGGCATATAGGTTACCCGATGCCCGTACTCGATTTGAATATATAAATATTTAATTAATAAAACCAGTTTATTTATTATTGTAAAAATTACTACATATAGGCAAAGTCAATCCAGGCAGTAGGTAATAAGCATTATATTATAGACGTTAATTGTATACGCATCTAAAGACTATATTCGCGAAAAAGTCGCGAGCGTCATCGACACACACTGACACACAGAAATCCGCTATTATATATAGGGGATTAAGTGTTTGTGTTATTAAAAAATAAATGAGAAAAAGTTTTAACTCTGATACTTTATACTGATAGTGGAAATTATTAATTTATAATGCAAAACGACGAGCTTTTCATCGAAAAAGTAACAATACGAATTAAATACGATTTTGGTCGGAATTTGTAACCCATTTATCAGAATTTATTTGACATTGGTCAGAATTCTAATAAAAAAGGTTAGAATAAATATTGAATGGTCAGAATAATATTAAGAACTCTAACCTAACCTAATCTGACTGTTTCGTTATTAATTTCTGACCATTTACTATTTGACACTCCATCATTTTATTCTGTCCGTTTTTGATTAAAATTCTGACCTTTCGATTTTTTGCCATTAATAAAATGAAACGATCGTTGTGATGTTTTTTTTTTTTTTTGTTTCTATTCGAGTTAGGAAATGGAAAATGTGGCAAATCTAAAATAAGGCTTTTCCTATACTATTACAAGTTTATATTTTTTTAGTTATCTTTATGAAATAACGAGAAATATGAAAATTTCAAAACAAAAAACCATTTCTTGCAAAACAGTCTCAAGCCACATCCATCCACAAACTACACCACTAATCGGCATAACTTCGATACTCGCAGACAACCGTTATTCTCGACAAAGTTGAAAGCATTCGCACGAAAACGACATATCAATTTGGAAAAAGTCGACGGTTTCTCTCGAATTCATCCAAGACAACAAACAATCCCGTTCGATAGAAACTTCCGATAATACGATAGTTTTCAGCAGACACATAAAATTAGGGGCATGAAAACGGTTAACGGCGCGGAAAATGATTTGTTTCGTCCGCGCCGAGCCGTTTTTCGAGACTCGTAAATCGCAACTAAGTGGATTGTTAAAGTTGGACAACGAGGGGAGGCAGCGAAAGCTCGTAACTTGTTGCTAAGTGTCGTTTTCGCCAACCGTACGATTGAGGAGGACTTGAAAAAAAAAAAGGCGTATGAAAGGTCCGTCTGTCTGCGATCATCCCTCCATTACTGTAGTCACACCCTTGCGGCGTCGCGTACACACCGTAAAATTTATCGGTTCAATGAAACGTGTGAGAAGATGTCGGAGAAAAAAATTGTATGTATGCGAATCCGATCTCGCGCAGAATGGGGATCGTATTTTAATAAAATTGACTACTCATATGTATATATATGCGAGTGTCGGTTTGTGTTGAAGTGGTTCCAACGGAATGCTTTCGAGATGAAAGAGCTTTTAGTCGGATACATTTTCCGATTAGATGGTTTTTCTTGGCGAATGAGCCTATTTTCTATATGATGATATCTCTTATCATCAACAGTTGATTGTGATTCAGGAATTCTCGAGAAATTATCGAATTTCGGGAAAAACATTTCTCGAGAATTCCCGAAGCTGTAGCAGTTGTCCTGCTTCGGTGCGACGAAATATATCCGCCAAAGCGGGAGAGCATTATCAGTGAATAAATAAACACTACAAACTTTCAAACTTTTGATATGTTCAGGTGTGCTCAATTCCGTTTAGATTTCGCGGTCGAAACATTTGATTATTTTCAAAATAGATTAATTTACGTAATTTCACTAGTACAAACATTTTTCCATTATATTTCGATATCGACAATCTTTAAAATCATTTGTCATATTAGTTGTCGAATTGTTAAATAAAAAGACAAACGACGTCTTTCGGAACATACTTGCATTTATGAAAAATAAAAAAAGCTTATTTTCGGTATTATTCCAGTATAAAATATTCAAAAAAATAAATGTACAAAATATTTATCAATATGCGGAATTGAGTATTCTTGCAATATACAATCAGTCTAGTCGCCCTTGTATATAACAATAGAAGCTATACTTGTGTCTATTCATCAACCATTGATACTATTCCGTTCCGACACAATGTTTTACTCCCCGCTGAAGCGCGATAACTGCGAGAAATTTTCGAGAATCTCGAGAATTCCCGATTTTTCCATCAATTTCGGGAAACCCGGGAATTCTCATTTCTCGAGAATTCCCGAAAAGCCGAGAAATCACAATCATTACATCGAGAACGCCACATTACCCGACTCAAACTACGCGGATACGTGTACCCAATCAAAAACCAGCCTATTTACGGACCGAATACAACAACCGGCTCTTCTTCGACGCCGCAGACGAAACGAAAAGTGTCAACGAATTACGATCCATCAGACGGCAGTCCTTGGATTGTCCGCTTGCCGGCGACTGTTTGCTTAGATCCGAGGTCACATGTCTGAGGTGTCGCCGACCGATCAATCATCATATCGATCGTCGAAAGCCACCTGATCACATCGCCTTGCGGTCTGGAGACGTTTGTCCAGCTGGGGCTTCAGGTGGGCCCACAGAGCGCCACCGTTTCGTAATTTCGACAGACACAAAAGGCGCCAAAGTGAGTTTTATTATATAAAAAAACCGTGTTGCCAATGTCTCGATTTGATCGCAATCGTTGAACTTTAGTTTGGATATGTCGAGTGGCGAATTCGCGTATGTGTACAGTTTTGTTACTCATCGTTTGCGTTTGGAGAATGTAGTTGATTGATCGCGCTCGAAAAATTCCGCGGTTGTAATGTAAGTCGTATGTTTCTATACAATATTCGTTTTTTTTTAATTTTCCGATATGTAATTGAACGATTCGTTATTTGGCGACCGTATAAATATAATCCCTTACCGAAATGCGACTTGGGCTAGCGCGGTAAGGTATATATAGCTCAGACTGTCGTATTTGTTTGGCAAGGCCTTGTCCTGCAGTGGATAACTATAGGCTGCTAATGATGATGATGATGATAATTATAATACTAGTCGATCCAACAATATGATCTTCCATTATTCAGTCTGCACAGAACAGAATGGGGTACCTTACCACACATTTCTAAAAATATTCTAAAACGTGTTTTAATTCAGCGAAAGACAGCGTTTTAAATATTTGCCGATCGAAAAGGCAGAAAGATGGGATAAATTCAAGACGACATTACGTCTGCTGCTAATCAAATATAAATATTTGCATAATTGAATTATTTCACATCGGAGCGAAAATTTAAAAGCGTTTCGTTTTCAAGGCTTCTCACCGCGCTGTTTGAACAAACGATGAATGTGCCGACGAAATAAATATTCACAATCGGAAACTATGAATTGTGCGCGTTTTAAACAGACCCGAACGATGGTCCATAATATATAATTGATGAGGGGTGTCTCGCCGATCGCCATTCAATGAAAAAGCTCGAGCACGACAAAAGTTGCACAAAGATGACCGTCATTGTTGCGCCACCAACAATAGGGTGGCAGATTCTGGATCAGCGGACTACGAAATAAATAAAAAAAAAATAACACAACGCACACGAAAATACATGCACGCAATAATAACAACAACGAAGACCAAAAAGAAGTTCGACAAAAAAGAAACGAAGAAGACTTCTGCAGAACATCTGCCGCCGGGCAAACCCGTGCCCAATAAGATGCACGTGGCCAAAGAGAGCGATTCTTATTAAAAACACGGGGACATAAAACTTCACCTGGCCGAGTAAGCTGAAAAAAAAAAAACGATCACCTCTGCAAGATTTCGGCTTTTTTCCCCTTTGAAAGCACGCGCGCGCACAATAAGCGCAAATCTCCCGGGTTGCTGATCGGATTGGGCTATTTATTGATGGGTGAGCCGCGCGACGAACGAGAGAGGCGAAAAGGAATCGTTGGGAATTCCGAGTTGTATGAGCGTAATTAAAAGTAAGTGAAGCGAGGGTCGGCAATGTTGGAAATTTATATCGGGGCGGTTTTCCGACGCCGGTCTCGGGGGATATGTCGTAAGCGAGGGGAACGAATGTAATCGTGCAAATTTTTGACGTTTAATGGTTATCTGTAACACTAATTTACTATTAATTGTATCACGTTGATGTATATGTGAATTAAACTGTATCTATACTAACCTTTCGTCTCCACGTTATGAATTTCCTACGCATTCATGATTAATACAAATTACTTATCACTCATTTAATAATCATTAGTTTATATAGGTAGTCTTAAAATTTATGTAATAAGTAATTTTGATAGAAAATACAGGTTTTTGATTTTTTTTTATTGATTCGTAAAGTATATAGTATAGGGTTATGAATGAAATAGCATATCAAGTAAAAAAGCCTCCACGACACAAAGCATATACGCACTTTTTAGTTGAAATTTTCTATGACCGTATTGCATCAATGTGGTTGAATTTCATTGATGCAGTGCTTAATTTCCTCATTTAAGGCATGGGGTGGTTATAAGCTTATTGACATAAACCTAAAACTTCAACCCCCCCTCCCGAAAAAAAAGTTAAACGGCGTTAAATCGCATGATCTGGGAGGCCAATTCTGATTACCAGAACGGAAAATTACACGGCCAGGAACAACAGCAACAATAATCAACAATGAAAACGCATTGTTTTTGTATTGTCAACAATTTGCTGCACAAATGGTGACAAATTCAAATCTTGCGTTAATTTTGGGATATCTATATAAAATCTTTTCGTGGACAATATTATTTCCGAAATTTATTCAAAGTACAAAAACTTCATCCTTTGATGCGTTAAAAAATAAATTCTTGATGAATTCGAATTAAAAACCAACGGTAAATACAAGAATGTCCCATCATTACATAACATCACTCGCTTACATTCAAAAATATAAAATAAAAATCTTCAACATTTCATAACCATAACGCGAAACGACCACATAAACCATCCAACACACGTGCAAAACACAGACATTACCATCTCATTTCCTCCGCCACTCACATCCTCGACCGCGCATTCCTTCGCCACTCAAATTCGCACCACCGGGAGACGGAAACCGAGGAGTTGGCGAGGCAAATGAGGCTGTTAGCCGGAATGCGACCGACCAGTGTTTGTCGCCGTAGAAGACGCAATAAAACCGAAGGAATGTGTCGCCCATGACGAGGTCTAGGAACCGAGTCACGGACGGGAAGTAAATCAGCGACCCAAACTCGCAAATATACTCCTTTATTGCCCAGGACAGCAATGCAGTATATCCTGTCTGCTGGATGGAGTATGCGCGGGCATCCTTTCGAGATCGTTGAACTCTACCACTATGTGCGAGGAACGCATTACTATTCGCGATTTTGTTTTCGAATGAAAGATTCGCGGTTAAATGCGAAGTTTGAGATGCGCTTGCATTGACAAATATGCGTTTCCTTAGAAGGAACAAAAAGGGATGATGTGTGTGTGTGTGTGCGTTGTGCTCTTTCTCGTGCGAATATAAAGAGGACCGACTGTCTGTCGAGTTTTCTAACAAAAAGCCTTTATTATGGGAGGGAAGGAGCTGGATGTATAAAAAAAAACCTGCGCGGAAGAATGAGGACTTGATTGAACGCCGAAAATGCCAAAATATGAAAGGAACAGTTTGCACAATGGCGAAAATGCTCGCGGTGTCGCATAGCATAGGCGGGACAGAATTAAATTCGCACGTACGGATTGAAAATAAAATTTACAAAAAAAAAAAATATCACTACGATTAAAAATAAAATAGATATCGGTACGAGATGCGGAGTTTACGCAGTTCGCTCATAAATATGTATTCTTTACACACTTTGTGAGCACACTTTCTCGAATTGAAAACCATGTTTATTGTGAAGATTAAAATTATGCGTACGCCCAAAGGTTGTTCAAGGGTTAGAGGTACAGAGTTCGCAAAAGAACGAACCATTGTAGAAATATAGCGTTTCAGACAGTCGTTAACCTCTGTGTGTCGAGTGGATACACCCATATGCCAACTTCATACATTTTTTTAATTCCTTTTTCGGTAAAACTTTTTCTATTTTCACAACTCTGTATAAAGAAACGACCGTTTTTTTCTTAATTATCTGATACTCAAATACATTATCTCACGCATTTCGTATAAGATTCCGTCATTTTTATTGAGGGCCCAATATTTTCATATCATGTTGACTCAACGAATCGAAGGATAAGTGCAAAAAGCAGACAAACGAACGCGACACGCGTACAAAACGAAACCCATTTATTGGCTTTCCCACACCGGCGACCAAGTTCAAAACAAACACGACAATAAATAAATAAAAATAAGAACCCGCCGACGTACGTGGAACGAGTGAATGCGCACCGAACAAACGTGGAACAGTTAAGTTTTGTGCAACGGAGGATAAGCCGGAGCCAACACCTGGCTCCACCAGACCAGCACCTGGTCCAGCTCCAGGAACCGTCTCCGTCTTGCTCTGTATTAAATTGTATTGTGTGCGAGGTGTACGACGAATGGTCTAACTGTCGAAAAGTACAAAAGGATACGTTTGTATGTGGATGTCGGCGGGGAAAATTTTGCGTTTTTCACCAGGAGAGGTTCGATTCGAATTGTATGGGTCGTATTCAATTGAATGTGAATTATGATTTTTTTCGATATATGGAAAAAAATCGTACTATATATATGCGTTGTTGTATAAAATTTATATGTACGAAAGTTTTATTTCATAGTCGAATCAAAAATTATTAATTCTAATGAATTTTTGAAAAGGTGTTCAATGATAATTGTCACCTAAAATCGTTTCTATTATAGAAATACGATTCTAAGTTGTTATATTTATATTTAAATTGAAAAAAAAAAACTTATAAAATAATTTAAAAAATATTTTTAATTAATCGAATATTAAAAACGGTAATTTTTAATATAAAAATAATTTATAATGATTTTTTTAATTATTTAAAAAATATAGGTTTTTTGAATTTATTGCATGCAATATCTATGATTTGCAAAGAAAAACTCGAGTTCATTGACGCGCGTCCATCTAGCGGCGAACGTTGAAAGCTTTTACTGAATTATGTTTAGAAGGCGGCTTGTTATGAATGAAATGGCGGATTTTTCAAAATTTTCAAGCTGATGTAATGCAAAATTTGGGACAAGACAGAAGAAAATATGACGACTTTACGATCGAATCGCAATTCGAACATGTACAAAACACTAATAGGCACATCATTTGTGAACAAAAAAGGCAAACAGGATTTGAAATTAATAGCCCACAAAATTAGCCGATCTCAACTGTTTGCATTCAAAATTTTCATATAAAAATGAGAAAAAATTGCTGGACTCACTTATAATAATTTCTATGTGGAATTATTTGAACGGATCATAATTCGGGAGCGTACTCCACAAAATATCAAACTCCTCTTGGAACTCGTTCAACAGAGGCAAATGGGACGTTATTAAGATGTGATCCCAATTTCCACTGGTAGCCTGCTGCGTCCAATTCATAGATCCAGTAACGAGACATCCTCTATGCGTATTTCCTATCAGTCTTAACATTAAGCGCAGACCTAGCGACGTGCGAGTATTCGACATATCCAACAATTTCACTCGCGACGGACTATCGATTATGCAAAATTTATGGTGCATTAGTTTAGTAGAACTTTTAGATTTAATGATAATCCCTGAAACAACATCATCAAAATCAATTAATATCCAGAATACAATTTTGTAAAATTTGAACTATGTTCGTTCATGCAAATTTTTATATATGTACTTCGATAGAAGCCATACATTCAATGTTAATGTGTATAACAGTAAATATTCAGTTTAATAGAACCAATAAATAACGTCACCAATTCTTATAAGAATCGAACTGGACTTACACGTGTTGAATCTGCACACGAAAAAGAAACTTTCAGCGAAAAACTGGTATACGCATACACATATACGCCGATTTGCAACGAAATCATAAAGCGCACTTACACTAATTACGCAAAAACTTAACACGAAAGTATCCCGAAACTACTGAAAACATAACCAACCGCCGATTCGAAACCGCATGTCGACCGACCGAAAGGAAACTCACCGAAGTCCTTCAATTGGAAAATCTTCGATCCCTGATTGTACGCCATGTCGAAGTCGGTGATGATCCTGACTAGGACTCCTCGTTCGTGCGCCCTTTTAATCGCAGCGGTCAGATCGCCGGAAGACAGCATGTACAAGCACAAATCCATGCTGATCCTGGCGGCGTCGAGGACCTCGATGATCCTCAACAAATTGTGTTCGCTGCAATGCTTATCGAAACAATCCTTGTCGCCGTTGCACCTGTAGCAGCGATCGTTGAACGCGATCAACTTGTCGATTTGGGGAGGCCTCAGCAAGCGGCAGACCATCTTCCTCAACGCGAAACCCACCAATTCTACGGCCACGATCGTAACACATCCGACGGCCACGTTTCTGATTATCGTATTCTTCAACATTGCACTGCACTGCGAATTTCGGACACGATTGACTTTGCACTTTCGGCCGACACGTGCTCGTTCTTTGTTCGCCGCGGACGGGTCGCGGGCGGGAGGACGCCCCTTTCGGGGGTCGCGGGAGGCTCCGGGGGCTCCGGGGGCCCCGCGCCGGCTCCGCGGAGGGGCTGAGGCCCGAAAGGGGGCTGCGGCCGCGGAAAAACGGCGGTCGAACACGCGCTCGCACAAACGGACCGCCTCCTTCGAACATCTGATACGACATCGCCGCTTTTGGCCGAAACGCGGCGCGGCACGCCCATCTCGCGGCGGGTCGTGCTCTTTTTTCTGGCGTTGATTTTGAGTTTTTCGAGTGTGGCTGGTTTTTGATTCAGTGCGTTTTGATTGTGTTGTCTTTTTTTCAGTAAATTGCGATCGGGTTTCATTGAAAATGTGTTGAATGTGTTCTTTATTTTTTGCAAGACAGCAATACATTCAATCATCTGATTGTAATATTACAATCTTTTGAACGTGTTATTTTATATTTTGACAAACACATGTATTAAAATTTCTAATTAGAAATATTTATTCCAACAACAATCAAATTTAGCATTTTTTGCCTTATTCGAATGGGGCAAATGCACAAAAAGTATTTTTGTAGTAAATCAATAATCAACTTAATTTTTAATATTCACACTCATCATTATTATCAACATTTTGTGAGTCCACTGCAGGACAAGGTCGTCCTATTAAATATTGGGGTTCTAGGCTATATATCTTATCCGACACCCAACCTCGTACTGATATTATTCATATTAACTGCTAATAAATAAAACTTTTTATATAAAAAAACCAAAATCTATCAATCGATAAATATATAAAATAAAAATAAAAAAAACAAATATATTGAATTTACATTTATTGATGCGTATTTAAGAAAAATTGTTAATAATAAAAATCAGATAATAATATAATAATAATATAAATGAGATTTAGTTTTGTTCTTCGCCTCTGATGGCTCTGTATTTAGCAAGTTCGTTGGGGAAAGTGCGCGAAAGTTCAGAGAGAAGATGAGCTTTGAATCTCCTGTACGAGTCAATTTTTCCTTTCACTTCTTCATTTTTCGTCAAGGCTTTTTCTATGCAGTCTTTTGTATATAATTGAGGATTCCTTCCTTGGTCAATGTAACTGTAATAAAAATAAAACGTTTTGAATCGCATACACGTGTAGGAATATATTGTAGCTATTTTTTAAATTGACAAGACAGAAAGATACTCACTCGAAAACTTCTAAAGGAACGTGAACATCTTGAACTTGGCTTTTTAATTTATCGACTTCTTGGAGACCGACGATTAGAGATTGGCTGAAAAAAATTAACAGTAAAAGGTTAAAATTTGTATATGAATATCGATAAAAATTGGCGAGATTTGATTTGATAAGAAAATTAGATAGAAAACGATAGAGCGAGCCGAAGTTAACAGTCGAACTGTTATCATGTGTTCTATCATCATTAAATAAATAGAAAATTATCAATAAAATGAAATAAGTAGATTTGTTGACATTAAATGTTCAAACTTGACATCGCAAGGTGTCACGAACTAGAACTAGAGTTTAATCTGGGCGGTACCTTATTGTGTGTGCCCTCCACGTATCGATGTACTAATATATCAACTATGGATCGTTGGTAATCCTACACTCGGTATAAAATATTGATTGACAAATTTGTATTTAAATGAATAAAAACACATTACAGGTGATTAGCCTTTTGTGTTCCAGTGGTGCCGTGGAAGAACCACCATTTCACCACTTTTTTGACAGCAACTCAGAGGTTCTATTGCGATACAAAGGGTTAAAATAATAAAAATTTACAACAAACGCAAAATGTTGTGGTATCGAAATGGAACCGTTGGAATACTAGAAAAAAACAACAAAGTAGCGGTTCCTCCACGGCATTCTGGGACACAAAGGCTTAAATTTCTTGACATATTTCATGAGTAGTTATGTATTACAAGTTCACAAATTGGGTCAAAAAATTTACGCATACTAGTACATGCTGTGGGGAGGTTATTTTATATATTTTTAGGTATAAATTTTTATACAGGACCACTACGCTATAAACCTCCCATATTCAGTTTTTCTATAAGGTGGAAGGAAAACGCATTTACATCTCGCTAATAATATTCGATGCGGGTTGATGGTGTAGTTTACTTCAAAAAATTGATAAACATAATATCCAAACTATTACTTTCATCGGATCAATCATCCAACGAGCAAACTTGATACGAAATGTGACAAGTTCACCATTGAAAGGAAAATTGAGAGCTCTCGACATAAATACGTGCGCTTACATTTTCTGATTGAGAACGCTCTGCCCCTGAGGTTGAAAATCACTGACAATGATCCGGATTTGGCGCATGTTCTCGATGAACATCTCCAATTGCGTTTCCAAGCTCTCGAGCGGCGACGCCATCCTGTCAATCTGGCACAGCTGACTGTGACCGCCGAAACACCGTGAATAACACCCTACCCTCCCATCACAACGAACACACCCAAAACCGTAAACAAACTATACAAATCGATCATTGTCCGAATCGATCAATCTATAAAACATAAATTTTCAACGATACATCATATCTAACCTAACCTAACGAATGAAATTGGGTTTTTTGTCGATGGACTGATCGTAGTGTGGAATACCTATTCTAATGATAACGTTTCGATACCAGAACAAAAAGTTTCGTACGACAAACTGTCAAACTGCGAATAAGTATAGGTACGTATATAAACGTAATGCCGGGCGCCAACTTAAAAACTAGGTACGCTAATCTTTTTATGTGTATAGGTATACAGACGAGTTATCTGTTAGCCGTCGCGGAAAGAGCACCACGAATTAACCCTAGCAACTGCCACACGTGCTTGGCATCGCGCGTTTAGCTCATTTGGATATTTTTATTTAAGTTTATTTCAATCGATCATTATCACATTTTTCGCGATGTGTTCGGAAATCAAATGTTCGTGTCTCTATCTGGATACCGAAATTGGCCTGACCCCGAGCTGCAGAGATCGGCATCTTACAATGGACGGTTTTTCAAAATTCAATTTATAATCTATTTTTCTCACGTGTATCAATTGATTTATTTTTGCCGTTAAATTGATCTAACTTAATTATTTGTATGTATTTTTGTATGCTTTTATTTTTTCTTTTGTTGTATTTAGCCGCGCTTAGCGCTCATACTACGGAAAATAAATTAATTACTTTTTACAAAAACGAGCAAAAAAAAAACGCACATTTTTCGGTATTCCCGTTTCCGGCTTTTGACGTCGACAGTTATCTCTGTTAGCCGTCGCGTAGAAGGCGCACGCACTCGCCGCCCTAATCCGCGGTTGCCTCAAAAGGCACACGCCGTCACACGTCGCCGAAGCGAAAATTATGTTTTTACATATATGCTATTCTCTTTCCATACTTCGATTTTGAATTACTATATCACCCTCACTATAGGAATGGTTCCCACTTTTATCATTTTTACCTGCTACCCAAAATTGTCTGGATTGTTGAATACAACCTTAAATATCATTTACGGAGGTTGAAATTCAACGTTAAACTTATATCTTTTAACTAAATTCCCTCACATGATTTTACTTTATTCCTCTTTACGTCGTTACGATATAGGCAAAACCAAGAAAGATAAAATTTACTAGTTAAAATACACACGTTCACCCTTTCAGCCATATTTTCATCATTTTATTATATATAAGAAATACTAATTAATTAATTAAAATGAATTAATCACTTGTGTCGAGAACTTACTGTATATTATATTATAGTATTGATTAACCAAACATTTTTAGCGCTCACCATTTTAACATAAACCTTCACTTGCTGAAAATAGTTATTATACTAGCAATTAGTTAATAGCACACCAACCATCTAAGCCGCGAAATAACTTATAAATCTGAGAATAATCTTAAATAACTGCCACTTTATTCCAAATACCTTATTTTTACTAACACATGTCAAATGGCATGCAGAGATTTAGATATCGAATAATACATAAAGTAAAAGTAATATAACTTGAACTAACACAATTACGATTATCGCACGCTTATTTATTTGAATTAAATTTTAACAATCGTTTTGTAATTAATAACCAATTAATAACAATTATCTCTTATCCCAATGGCATGTAGATATATTTGGTGGGGCTAAGGACGGGATAAAATAATATTGAGAATGCATTGCATGTTCACCCAACTAACTTTAAACTTCTCTTTGGTAATGGTGAAGGCCTATGACGTGTGTTCTACCGAGGTCTGAACCATGTAGGACCAACGGTCTCGTCTTGTCTGTCAAACTGGTGGTCATTCCGATCACAAAGTGGTCAGCGAGAGCGCAGTCTGCTTGTCTTTGACTCATTTGTCCTACTGGTGGCATTGCGACCTACTTGGAGGGCGGTGACCAAGGGCCTAGCACATAGACACGCGTATCGTTGGTCTGAGAGCCTCCTTCGCTGGCATGGGCGAACTGGCTCTTATGGTACATGTCCCTTACCGAAATACGACTTGGGCTAGCGCGGTAAGGTATAGCCTAGACTGCCGCATTTGTTTGGCAAGGCCTTGTCCTGTAGTGGATAACTATAGGCTGCTAATGATGATGATGATGACCAGGTTTCATACTTACGAGTCTGAAAAAAATGGTTGAAATCAAATGCATAAAACAACCGTTAACACAAATTATAATATAGGTAGTCCTTGGCTTATGACGGAGATACATTTCTGAACCTCGGTCGTAAGTTGAATCTATATAATTATTTTTTTTTCGGTAGTTTTACTTACTTTTATTAATGAAATAATAAATAAATAACATTTGAAAATCTTTTATTGTTTGGGTCCGTCATTTCGAATTTTCGTATTTCTTGATTAATCAATTTTTTTGACGGTTCTACATTCCTCCGTATTTATTTCTCACATCCGCTTGAGATTTATCATTCAATTTTTTAAAAAGAATTAATTTACATAATTTTTTTTTGTCATAAGTGCGAACCGTCGTAAGTCGAGAACTATCTGAAATTTATGCAAATATTTAGACTAATATTTTTATGTATCTAATTTAATCAAAAATGTAAAATATCAATTAATTATCAAAAAAGTAATCCAATAAAAAGGCTGAAGTTTATTAGTATTTGACATAAATATTGAGGAAACAGATTGTTTTTAATATGATTATGATTTATTATACACACTTTTGGTTTATACATTTATAAAATGTTTGAAATTTCACATATTCTAGAAATTGTGCTGTAAAAAATATATTCAGAAAATATTCATATGCCGAAATGTGAAATCTGCCAAAACATTTTTAAAACGTTGTTGAATATGTATTTCGTTTATAATTTGTTATAAATTTTAATTTTTGTATAAATTAAATCATATGTTTAAATTAAAATAAATCTCTTAACATAACCTGTTTGTCCGGAGTTGCCTTAGTTCAGCGATGGCGAACGAATAGCCCGCGGGTCACATAGTGTCCCGCGGGGTACTTGCGTGTAGCCTGCGTGTGAAATTATCGAATTCGCTTGAATTTTTAGATATGATTGTAAAAAGCTTTCATTTAATATTCTTAGTTTTTTTTAT
Source organism: Hydropsyche betteni (assembly GCA_028571205.2). Taxonomy (NCBI): domain Eukaryota; kingdom Metazoa; phylum Arthropoda; class Insecta; order Trichoptera; family Hydropsychidae; genus Hydropsyche; species Hydropsyche betteni. The sequence goes on along the minus strand of JAOXNN020000065.1, from coordinate 161,855 downwards.
AAAGCTTGGAAAAACACTTAGGGTGAAACGCTACCTCCAAAAACTCAATAATGAACGTTTTACTAAAAAAAAAGTAATGTAGGAAAATTTAATCTCTACCCCCCCCCCCCCCATGATTTCGCCGAAAAAATTTTGGCAATCGTAGTGACCCACAACATGGATTTAATAAAAAGAAAATAAATTAAATTTGACCCACTTGGGAAAAAGGTTCGCCATCCATGCCTTGGTTCTTGTTTACTTATAAAAATATCAAAATATTTGAATTATTTTTCTGAAATAAGTAATAGATCCATTGCATGAAATATCCTTTCAAAAACTGTGTTTACTAGCAGATGCTGGTAAATCTTGAAAAAATTCACCATCACTGTGACGGGTGCCAGCCACTTTTAGGGTTTCAATTTTACATCTACCAGTAAATCATAAGAAGCCAAAATTTTAATGTAAATCAAATTCTAATTGTAAGATAATTTACAATTAATTTTTAAGTAATGTTACTTTAAGGCTTTAAATCAACTCAAAAATTCATAATTTGGTAAATATTTACTGTTATACTTCTTTTATTAAAAACTGATAAATTACAGAAAATTTTAACACGTATCATTACATATTACCAAGCAAGGTAAACAAGTTGATTTCAATAGAATCTTATTCGTTTTTGTTAAAATATGTTTGGTATTAAGTGTTTTAGCGCAAGTACTGGAAAAATTCGCCATGTGTGAAAACATTGTATTTCAGGCACTTGAGCATAGTTTTTGATATAATAAAATATAATATTACACATAATAATTAGTGTTAAACGAATTCGAACATTGAAGACTTTTTGCACACAGATTTTTTTTTCTAAGAAAATAAATTGTAGCTGTATTTTAGCATACTTGTTTCAAAAAAATTTTGAGGACATGATTCGAAACCTGTTTTGTAAACATGTTCATTTTTCATTTTCTCATGGGCCGAAATGTAATTGTTTTTTATAATATTATTATTAGTATCAAAATATTTGAAATATTTATATTTTATAATACTTATTGACTAGTTCATGTAAATTAATTAAGGTTATTATACTAAAGCTTTATGAATATCTTTGTACTTTCATTTAAATATCACAAATATAATTTAACGTATGTTCATTATTTAAATAAAATCCAGGAAATGAATTTTAACAGTGAATTTGACCTTCATGCATTTTATATAATGAAATATAGTTTATTTTTTAGATTTTCAACAAATTAAGCAATACAACTCTGTCTATAGAAGTGGTACAAAACCTTTTTAACAGAAGAATCAATTTTCTCACTTACAATTCCAATTTTATCAATAGCTCACTGCCCTCAATTTAAAGTAAAAAACTAATTGATTTGAAAATATTGATTTAAAAATCCTATAAATGAAAATTAAGCACTAATTTTACAAAAAAAATGCATAAATAATATTAGAAATATTAAAATGATTTTTCAGGATTTTTTTTGTTTTTATTGATGTATTATGAAATCTATATTGAAAGCATTATAAAAATTCCTAAAATACAATAGTTTAGAAATTGTATCTATCGTTACGTTAAAACAAAACCTTTGCCCTCTATAACAGAAGTTCTTTTTCGCAATCATTGCATTGCGATCAGTCCATTAGTGTCATGTGTTAAAGTTAACCCAAGATCTTTTCTACTATTTTTTCAACAGTAAATTAAAGCTATTAATTTGGCAGTATATTGAATGGCAAACATTCACCTTCTATTTTTTCACTCACCAGGGTTAATCTCAAATGGAGATAACTTTTATAATTGTTTTTTCACAATAACCGATTACATTGAATTTATGTTTTGTTTGATCAAATTTAGAATTAATCGTATAATTCGAAGATTTAGTAATGAATAGGTTGTGGGTTATGTACCACTGGTCTACACGGAATGACGAGTACAAGGTAAAATCTTCTTATGAGCCGTGTCTTCTAAGAAATTCAAATGAAAAACTGATATGTGTATACGACGACTGATATAGCAGAACCTCTACCTCAAACAACATTATATTGAAGACTTTTAATCAGATAGCATGTATTTTCCAAAGTTTTTGCTGTTTTTATACATACACTTATTGTTTTTTTGCTCTGTGTTTTCTCAATTTCAATGTGAGTAATTCAAATTATTATGTGTTCCCTAATTTCGATCTACATCCATAAATCATTCATGTCAAAAAATTGAAAAGTACAAAAATATTTATTTCTTCTAATAATTTTAGATGACATATTAGGACTTCCATGTGTTGATGATTATTCAAAATCATCAGGCGAGTGTATATACTATAGGGATTGTGAAAATGCAAGAAAACTTTACGAAACCCAAAGAATAAAACCAACAGTTTGTGGATATACATGTAAGCTAAGTTTATTTTTTCAAATAAATACGTGTAGGAAACATATTTTCAAGAAAACTTTCATTTATGAATATATGATTATATATACGTAATCACGTATATATGATTATACGTGATTATGTAGTTAAAAAAGTTAAAATCATATTTCAGTTGATTTACATACAGTTACGTAACCAATTAATCATTAGTATTAGAAGTCTTTTACGTAACAAGTAGGACTTTAAACAACACTAACAATTAGAATCAAGTTTTTGCTGCTTTAACAATATTTTAAATGATATTCTACAAATCTTCCCATTACTATTTAATAAAATGAGTTTTATTTTTAAACTACAGCAGCACACACAGTAGTATGTTGTCGAACCGTGAATTCACAATTGAAATCTATCAGTGAAAGAAGTGAGTTTTGAATATTATACATTTTTAAATTGTTTGATTATAAAATAAAATAATATGTACACTTGTGCAAAATTTTCAGAATGTGACAAGTACATTTCCGAAGTGAGTACTAAAGTATCAGCAATTACAATAGATTCTGAAGAATCGGATTTATTTGATGCTGGAGTTGAGTGCAAAATTAGCAGTAATCCACTTATAGTTGGTGGAAAAGATGCATATCCTGGTCAATTTCCTCATATGGTAAATATCAAAGAATTTACATTATGATTTTATACAGACAACCATAATTCCATTATGATTATATTTTTTCTAGGCTGCATTAGGCTGGTTGAATTCGAGAAATACGTATTTATTTCAATGTGGTGGAACGCTAATTAGTGAAAGATATGTATTGACAGCAGCTCACTGCACATTTTTGAGAGGAGCAGAAAAGTATGAGACAAATAAAGTTTTCATATTTTTAATTATAACATATTTGTTTTTCAAATGATATATTCCAGACCAGAACCAAGTATAGTTCGAATTGGTGATCACGATTTACACAGTCATGATGATGATTCTAGCCCACAGGACATTAATATTGCCAACATGATTTTACATCCAAATTACACATCTAAGTCTGTATATAATGATATTGCATTGCTTCACCTTGCTACTAGCGTAAGGTGTAATATATAATTCTTAAAATTAAAAGGGTCTTCATCCAGTCTTTTAATTAAATGAAAAAAAAATAAGTGAGATCCCTCGATCGCTTTCAAGTAGGCTTCACATTTTTCAGGAAATGTTAAGCTCATTTTTTAGAAATTTTTAAATTTTGAAAATTCTTATAAACAATATGAAGACCTAATACAATATATTAATCTATACATATTACGTCTAAAACTTAAATTTTAAAACAATGTTCAAATAGATTTAACAATTATGCTCGTCCAGCTTGTCTTTTGCAAGAGTCTCTCGAAAGCAATACAAAAGTAGTTGCCACTGGATGGGGAGTTACTGATTCAGGTCTTAGCTTTTTCAAATTACTTGTGACATTACTATTATTATATTTCATAAACTTCAATTTTTAATAAAAAAGTTTTTAATAAAAAACTTTTTTTTTGTTTTTCGTTGTCAATTAATTTGTAAGCTTTAAATATAGAATGAATTACATATTTCTAAATTTATATTTTTTACATATATTATATTTAGGGTTCGCTTCAAATGTTTTGCAAAAAGTTTCTATTCAAATTATAAGTAATGAACAATGTAGAAAAATACCTGCATATCAGAATTCGAGACGTTTGCCTAACGGCATAATTGATACTCAACTATGCGCTGGTACTGAAAATGGCGGCAAGGATACTTGTCAAGTAAAACCAAAATATTTAAATTTAAATATATTTGTCATTACTGACAAATAATTTTATTTTTTATTTTATTTAGGGAGACTCTGGGGGACCAATTCAGTTAACCAAGAAGAATGCTTGTATTTATTATGTAGCTGGAATCACATCTATCGGTAAATTGTGTGGTGCAAAATCCTCTCCTGGTGTATATACTAAAGTCAGTAAATATATACCTTGGATTGAAAAAATTGTGTGGCCAAATGAATAAGTTTAATTGTAAATTCTCTTTTTATTTTACTTTATTGTTCATAACTTTATTTAATTGAAATCTATTTAAAAAATGGTTTATTTCTTAAATCACAAATTATATTTGTATTTATATTTAATATATTAGAATTTCAAGAAATGTACAGTAGACTTTTTATTTCAAACGGGTACATGCATATATTCAAATTCAAAGGAAAACTCGTACTTAAAAATATAATAATAGAAATAGAAAAAATCAGATGCATGAAAAAGAAAGAAAATAATATAACATATGCAAATATGTATACTGATATTTTAATGGATCAAATTTTATCAAAAGTGCAAAATACTGGTTAATTATTAGGAAACTGCTCGAAAAATAGTCTGTAGAAAAGGCCAAAGTTTATCAGTATTTAACAAAAATATTTAGAAAATAGGTTTTCTTCAAAATGATCACTTTAAGTATCGAAAATTATGCACATTTTTGTATTTGTAAATTCTCATTTTTTTTTTTTAATTTCACATGTTCTTGAAATCAGATTTAAAAAAAATATATATTTAGAATATCTATTTACATACCCACTTAGAAAATCTATAATAACATTTTTAAAAGATAATCGAATATTTCTTCTTTGTGTTGTCATTGGTTGGTGATATCTGGAGCCAAGTCCAATTTCCATATATGTAGGAACTTGATCAAACAACGGGTGTTATGAAAGACTAAAATTTAAGATTTAAAAATCTGAAGGTTTGCATGCTCCAAATGGAGCAAATGCGAAAAAGAAATTGTATTATATGGGGTAAGTATTTTTTTTAATATTCTCAAAATCATCCTAGTTCAATTTTAAATCAATGAATATAACTAATAAATAATTTTTCAACCACAACCAACTTTCTGAATTCAAATTTTATTAATGATAGAATAATAATTAATTCTCTGATGACGACTAACTTTCCAAATTCAAATTTTATTAATGGTAGAGTCAATTTATAATTTTTAATAAACATTTTATTTTAGGATGGTAAGACAATATTTTATTTTAATAATTGATTGCATATTTCAGAAGTACACACTCTGATTCATTGGATAATGACATAATTACTGTAATGAAATTTTATAAAATACATCTTTCAGTCATTAATTTTAATTGAACATAATTACAACTACAAAACTATGCGTTTCAAATTTTTTTTTTTGAAAAATGTATGTTAGAAAAATATATTTCATCCCTATGTACGTGTTTAAATTCCAGCTCGTAAATATTCTTTTTATCGGTAGAACATAAATTCAAAGTGCATATATAGATACGAATGAAAAAAATAATCCTGTTTTCAGAATACATTGCTAAAAGCATCTTTGCAAGTGGTTTAAAAAAAGGCAAAAATATCAAAGCCTGTGAAATAAATATAATATTATACAAAAAATATGTGTTAGGTCACAAAGGTATATTAATCAAAAGCCGAACAAATAAAATACACCAATTCAATTTTATAATTTACGAATATCAACCAATTATGAATTATTTTAATTTAATACATTAAAAAAACGATATTTTAGTTTCGTTTGGCTACCGTTGTGCACCCAAGTTCAGCGACGACCGACGCGGTCTTTAAATGGATAATATACCATTTTCAAACCCGGTATTAATTATTTTAGTATTCAATTCTTTTGGTTATTCTTGATAAGGAAAAATTCTTGAACTTTCGATATTATTTGGAAAGAGCCTTGCTCTGCGGTGGACATTTTATAGACTGCACATGGTGATTATGATAATGAAGAAGACTAAGGATGTCATTACCGGTAAATGACCAAAATAACTGTTCGGTAATTTACCAGAAAATTTTCAATATTTATCGGTAATTATTTTTTTTTTTCGAATATTTTTGAAAAGGGTTGATGGTTTTTTAGTAAATATTTTTTGGAAAAGTCGGTTTTTGTAAGCGTACGGGTGTTTTTGAAAAACGATAACCCGGTTAAAACTTAATTTTCCGATAAGTAGTAAAAAAAAATTACAGGCTTACCGATAAATGAAAATTACGGTAAATCTGACATCCCTAATTATAACACATAAAAGGTTATCAAATTAACCTTGTTCGATTTTCGCCTATCACTGAAAAGTTAAGTAAAACATGAAAAGGTCAGAAGATTAATTCAGTGATCATCTATTCCTGACAATGAGACCATTTAACAAGGTATAGTTTTCAAATTTCTGGCTAACACTGTTTCGTCTCATAAAATATTTTTTATTCCCGAAAATTATCAGTGCTATTAAAAAAAAAACACTCCATTTTATTTGATAAACAGTTTAGCACAGACGAATGCCTTGATCACCAAAGTTAAGCGGTAAATTATGCGGTGAGTAAACGACAACGCTAAAGTAAAGTAAACGACAAAGAAAAACACTCGAACTTCTGACAATATCAACAAAGCCTTGCCCTACTGTGAAAGTTTATGAAGACTTCTCATTCCGTTGTGATATTGAAAAAAATCAAAATACTGCAAAATGTAATCTACCTCTAATCGACTCGCGCACTCAAAAGCATTGTCATTATTGTAATCGCGACCCACACTTGTAGAGTCGCTGGAATTATCGCAGTTCATAACCGGTGTCGGTTCACGTTCTTGGTTATTCTTCTGGCTTCGTCGAGGGCAGTTCGTCGACATTTTCGATTTCAATATTTCGAATTCGGTCCATCCTCAGTAGTTCTGAACGAGTCCCTAGCCAAGGTTATAAAGTGAGTAAAGTGAATATTTTCGAAAAAAGAAATATCTGCGCATAATTGACAAGACGTATTAAATGTGCATTGGAATTTTTATCAAGGCCTTTAATGATTCTTCGAAGTTATTGTTTTACTCATATAAGGAAAATTTTTAACTTCTCTGAAATTTTCTGTATGATTTGAATAGTTTATTAAATATTCAAAAAAAAAAACATTGAATACATCAACATATTATTTATACATAAAATTAGAATTGATTATATAATTTTTCTATATTTTCCTCATATCGTTTCCAAACATGAAAATAAGATAATATCATGAACAACTAAAATCTCATTCGATTTTAAATCAATTTACATAATATAAATTCAACGAATTTCCAAGAAAATCAATTCGAAACATTAATTTTCGAAATATTAGAAATCAAAGTTTCACCATTTATTTACAGATCTTTGCAAAATGTCATTAACGTATTCTATATACGTATTATTCGTGCTGACCTCACATGTTGTTTACTCGCAAACTGAAGGTAAGCTGAACATCACGATATTTTTTTTTAGAAAAGTATTAAAACAAAATTGTTATCAATGCCTAATTTAAATTTTAATTGCTGGCAGCTCAATAGCACGTCATTAATTGCTTGTTTGTGCACTAATAAGTTTCAGTTAATGTCGTGGAATTTGAAAGTGTGAAGTTTCTTGGAATCTTTGTACGTGGAATAAGTGTTTTTCGTTCGTATTATAATTTTGGAATGGAACGTATGATGAATTAAAATTAAGGTATTGCAGTTTGATGTTTGCAAAGACGTTCATCTTTACGTATAAATCGGTTGAACATGTGTAAAAATTAAGGCTAGATTTTTAAAAATACATGATTAATTTTATATAGATACGTATTATTTTCAATAGTATTAATAAATAAAATATGCAAGAAACTATCACTCGAATAATAATACATTTTCAATAATCGATTTTGAAAAAAAAATATTTTTAATGATATTGAAAGGCTTTATCCTGCAAAAGTTGATTGCCCAATTTTACGCATCGATCATCGAAAATAAGAGATAAGAGGTTTGGATCGTAAATTAATACAATCGTAAGATTATTAATGATCGTCCTTTTTTATACTTTGCCAAACAATAAAAGCAATCGATTTCTTCGAGATCGGAGATTTTAAAGTCGCAAGAACAACTTGTATGAAAAATTTGATTTATTCAAACTTTATTTATTGAAAACGCCTGAACTCTTGATAATGAAGAAAATAAGAAATTTCGCAGTTTGCATACGATGATAACCTATTATAATTTTTGCATAACATTGAAAACAATTGTTTTTTACGATTATTTTTGTCTTATATATTTTTTATTTATATATTTGTATATTTATTTTATTATATTTATTTTAGTATATTTATTATTATTTTATTTATATATATTTTTGTCTCATATATTGTTTCATTGGTTGATAATTTTGGTATATATTTCAGTCGGTGATAGTTGCACGATTCAAAGATTCAATGAACAAGGAATATGCACTATGATATCTCAATGTCCTGAAGTGACTCGACGACTTAGAGAACAACGCATCAGACCAACAACCTGTGGATTCAGAGGTGAAAGATTAATATGCTCATGTGAAATAAGTTTGAATAAAAAAAATGTTAATGTTTCTGTTTGTTTGAAGGATCTCAGACTATTGTTTGCTGTCCCAAAAACGAATCACTTCCATCTGGAAATAAAAATAGAGAATCGTCACAGACTACGAGACCAATCAATAGTGGATCCAATTTTAATAATTTTGGTTCGAATGGAAAACGAATCAGTGAAAGAAGTAATTGCTTGATTGATGTATATTTTTTTATAATTGTGAAAATGATAAAAATAAATTAACTTATAATAGAACAAAATACTTAATATATATAACAGAATTTGCTGATATAAGTTTTGAGCTGTTGCAAGTTAATCTAAAAATTAATATTAATGTTTTTGGTATATTACATATATTGTTAATTGATTTTTGTATATTTATTTAAGAGTGTGAAGAATATAGTTCCAGAGTGGTGACCGTTGTTGAAGCTTTACCATTACTTCCTGATTCGGAACCTTTAACTTTTAGAGTGGCTAGTTGTGAATACAGCAATGTTCCTTTGATTGTCGGAGGTGAAGAAGTAAATGTTGGTGAATTTCCTCATATGGTAAGATAATTATGAAAAAGAAAAATTTTATTTATAAATCTTTCTAAAATGTATAAAACTTTATTAGATCTAATCTGATCTGATATAAAATAATATTTCTAATATGTATGTTGACACAATATAATATAATATGTTACTATTATCACAGTTTCTTGTATTTTTTAATTTTATAAAAAAAATGCCAATAATCTTTATTATTTTTTTCTAATGAATCTACTAAATATTGTAGGCAGCAATAGGATGGCCATTGGCAGGTAAAAACGAATACGCATGGAACTGTGGAGGCTCTTTAATTAGTGAAAACTTTGTTATTACTGCTGGTCATTGTACTAGTGATGAAAGAAATAACTTGCTATCAAAGTATAAGAAATTTGTAGTAAATCGATTATTTTAAAAGCCGTGTCCTTATTAAAATTTAACATTTTTAGTCCATTGCCAACCATGGTGCGTTTAGGTGAGCATAATTTGAAAAGTGATAATGATGGAGCTGAACCTCAAAATATTAAAATTAGTGCTATCATAAAGCATCCAGAATATAAACCGCCAATGAAATATCATGATATTGCATTACTAAAACTCGAATCATCAGCAAGGTACTTTTTATCTCTGAAATCAAGTTATTGTAATTTTATACATTGTCTATTGAACATTCTATGTGTATTTTGAAATTATCAAACAGTTTCAATAAACTTGTCCGACCTGCATGTTTGTGGCAAAAACCTACATTCCCACAACAAACTGCTATTGCAACTGGTTGGGGAAGAATAAATTATGGTTTGTGTGGTTTTTATTTATTTTTAACACATTTTTAATTAAAAATTTTCACATATTATTTATGTGTTACTGAGTATAGCTGAAGATCCATCAGATGTTCTTCGAAGAGTATCCATTAAGCTCATCGATCAAAATGTTTGTAAAACATTATATTCTGCCAGAAACAGAAAATTAATAAGAGGTATAATCGATGAACAACTTTGTGCCGGCGACTTGGAAGGAGGCAAGGATACGTGTCAAGTAAGT
>JAOXNN020000065.1:130855-151482 GCA_028571205.2 Hydropsyche betteni | reverse complement strand
GTATAGCCTAGACTGCCGCATTTGTTTGGCAAGGCCTTGTCCTGCAGTGGATAACTATAGGCTGCTAATGATGATGAGGTATACAGACGGACCTCGACTTTCGTACATGATTGGTTCCTGAAAACGTGTGCGAAAGTTGAATGTTCAAAAGTAGAGGGATGTAAAAAAAACAACAAAAATTGTTATTTAAAATTTTTATTTTTCAGAAATTATAATAATATAGTATATATTGTGCATTATCGCCAAAAAAAACTAAAAGAACGATTTTTTCAAAATGTGCGAAATAGCGAATTGTGCGAAAGTCGAATGTGCAAAAGTCGAGGTCCATCTGTATAGTGCAAATACGCTTAGGAGGTTGGTATGCTCATGGGCAGGGAGCGATGCTCACGGGCGGTAAGCGACTTTTACCGGTTAGGTTAGGTTCGGGTTCGTAATATGATTCTTACCGTTCAATATAAATTCTGACAAACCCAGCTAAAATTCTGACCATTCAATATTTATTCTGACCTTTTTGATTAAAATTCTGAGCATTATCAAATAAATTATTATAAATGGGATAAAAATTCTGACCAAAATCGTTTTTAAATTCTGGCCAAAAGAAAATTTCCGCACAAGCGCAACGTCGGCGCCGCGTATTGGATGTGACAATAATTAATACAAAACTGATTATTGAAAATATGTATCGCTAAAACTCAATGTATTCATTTACAAGCTGTTATAATACAGACTAGCAGGTCAAAATCTGCCGGGTTCAGCCGTCGACAATAACAAAAATAAAATAATTTTTTATCAAACAAAACATTCAATATTCGACCACAAATCCGAATACAGAAAACGTCGTTTTATCACGCGCGCACAACACAGAACAACCGGATAAAGCCGAAACGACGCGAACTATCGGAAGCGGAACATGTACGGCAGTGTTACGTCCGTGTGCGTCGCGCGCCGTTGTGTTAGTCGGGGGACGGGGGTGCGCGGGGCAAGGTCGGCGGGGGCGACACCTTCGTCCGGCGGAGCGTCGAGAGGGCGGAGCGCCTTCGCCCCCCGCGGCTTCGACGCTTCACGTCTCAGTGGACCCGGCATGGCGGAGGCGCAGGACGTGTCGCGGCTGCTGCGGCTCGCCAGGCAGTTCAACTGCTTCTACTTGCACGGTAACGGGGCTGCGCCCCCCTCGTCGTTTAGGTCCCCGGCCGCAGGCGCGAGCCCCCCTCGCGCCCCCCGCCGAAGCCCCCGGAGACTTCCGACGGCAAACGTCAAACGTCAAAAGGCGTCCGATTGCGCCCGCTCGGCCGATCCGTCGCCGTCTATTTGTTTACGTTTTTCTGTCAACTTTTCGTGCGGTCGGTTCGCAGGAGGCTCGTCGTTTCGGTTAACGCGAATTCGCTTCACGGTTAGCGTGAAATGGCACCGGCGATGCGAGGCGTCGACGCCACCGGTCGAACGTGCACCCGCGGTCGGTCGTTTCGCAGGAAAATGTGAAAATCGAGGTTCTTAAAGTGTGCGATGGATGAGATGTAATAAATAGCTAATATATCGCATCCTTTTTGAAAGTGTTGTCGTCTTTGAAAACTTTAATTTTCAAGTTTTTCTTAGAAACGATCGATCACTGGTACAATAAACCATTCTATATCATTTAAATTTTTAAATGCATTTAAAACGAGCAGTCAACACGTAAAAATGTCCAAAAAAATTGAAAAACCTTAACCCCTTATAACGTGGAATCTAAATTGACGTTATAGGAAGGTTTACTGTACACGACGATACCTTACTATGACTTTCACGTTGGAATTCTTTTGACATAATAAAATATTTCAGTGCCTTCAGTTTCACAATTTCAATAAATGTACTAGAAAACTTTTGCTCGTGATTAATTGTCGATCACAGCATTACTCAGCTTTCGATAAACACGAACGACGCTCAATTAAACAGTGTTATGATAAGAAGCTGCACACGCTTCGAGCGTGTCCCCATTGTGCTTTGTAATCTCGTTAGATTGCGGCGAACAGACTTGTTTACAGTTTTCACTGTGAACGTCCTGAAAGCTTGAATTTTTCGTATCGAATTGATACTCTCCCTGGCGTATTGCCTGGCAGTTTTTAGTCAATCGATGCCAATAATTCTTCGAAACATATTTTTATCGTTCTGGGTTGTGTAATATGTACTCGAACAATTAAGATAAAAATTAAGCTTTTATTGGTTTTAATATCTTGAAAACTTGTTTGTGCATTTCCAGTTTTAACTGTCAACGTCACGATCGGTTCGATGCCAAAACATCATTAAACACTCCTCCGAGCATATTTTGATGTATGGCTTATGTTTGATCATAGATAAAATCGCCACGACGCTCTTATATTTTCGTAGATTTTCCAGATTATTTTGGATCAGATTAAAACGACAAACTGCCAAGCTACGACTTTCTGAACGGCTGTTTTTGAAATTTTATTTCACGTTTTATTTACTTTTTCGCCAACTCGCTTTGTACGTATGCATATTAATTTCGACGTTTTATTTTTAGGCCTTCACGTCGGAGAATGTAAACCTTTCATTGTCGAAGGTCATCAAGTAGGTCTGGTGAGGTCTGATTTTCTAAAACATCTCTCTCGTTATCCCGAAGTGAGTTTTCGTTTCGATTTGCATTCCTCGCGGCTATTCGAATGAATATATTTTCAGTTGTTTATTATTTTTTCAGGTTTTCCAAGTGTCCGGTAAATGTGTCGAGTTGAATCCGGCGTTCAGAGATTACAAAGAAAGAACGGTGAAGGTCGCCGACGTTTTACAAAAATTAAGGCAAGAAGATTGTCTGTCCACGTTGCGTGGATGGCGAAACGAGGTATTTCGGTCGGGAATGTATATTTATATTTCAATATCTCGTTTGCTGATTTCGTATATTTTTTTTAGTGTTATGCTGTAAGTACTCCCGGTTACCCAGATCTCTTCGAGATGGAACGAAGTGCAACATGCTTGTTTGGAATTCAAAAATACGGAGTCACAATTAACGGTTATGTAAGACATCCCACTAAAGGGTTATGTTTGTGGTACCAGCAAAGAAGTAACACAAAGCAAACTTGGCCTGGTGATTTTCATTCGTTCAGCATTGTCGAGAATACATAAATTTATAATTATCTAACTTGTCGTATGAATTGTAGGCAAATGGGACAATATGGTAGGAGGTGGTCTTTCGGTTGGTTTTGGAATATTAGAAACTGCTATAAAAGAAGCTGCCGAGGAAGCTTCGGTTCCTTCCAGTCTCGCTAATACTATGACTCCTGTAGGCTGTGTTAGGTAAAATATTTGTTTTGAATTTTTGTGTAAGAATACTGAAAAATAAAGGTTTTTTTTCTATTATTAAAAAATTGTTTGATAATATTTTGAAATTTTAGTTTTTTTTTCGAAAGCGAAAGAGGACTTTTTCCAAACACAGAATTTATTTATGACATGGAACTTCCGATAGATTTCATACCTGATAATTCAGATGGTGAAGTTCAAAGTTTCGAACTATTGACCATTAATGAATCCTTGGATTTGCTATTTTCGCCGACATTCAAAACAACTAGTGCACCAGTAGTCATCGATTTCTTAATTAGATGGGGTCTCATTACACCAGATAATGGTAGATATTATTGATCTTTTCTGGTTATTTTTATTTTATCGTAAGTTGACTGTAATTTCTAATTTTTTTCAGAACCAAACTATGCTGAACTGGTTGAATTGTTGCATGTTCCTCTTCGTTCCATATACAAAATGCCTTTCCATAAGCAAGAAAATGGAAGGCCGGATTCGGACGTGGTTCATCCTAACTTTACTAAATTGTAACTTTTAATAAAAATAGTTCAATCATGTTGTAATAGTAAGTTAAACACATACAAGTTTTTGGGATTCCAGTGCCTAGTGTTTTTATTTTAATAAAATAGTTAGTTTTACAGTACTTGAATCTTCATCGAAATATAATTGCAAATATATTTCAAATAACTGTAGTGTATTGAATAGATGTGTGATTTATTTATTGTTTTTTTTTTTTTTTTTTACATTTAAGTTATATATTTTATTTGTCTAGAATGTTTTATTTAATTTGTTGTTTTAATGTATCATAATTATGTGATTTTGTTGATTTTCTGTTTTACTATTTGTAAACCATCATTTATCATATAATTATTTTGAATTAATCGCAAAAAAATGTCAGTGATTATTTTTCTATAAATTAATAGTGAAAGTGTTATTTTTTCACTAAAAAAGCTTTAGATCCATATTTTTTTTAACAAGTAAAATGCTTTTTTAATTTTCTGATCAAGCTTAGAAAAAGATGTAGTGAAATATGGCTATTATGTTTTGCGTAAATTGACTGAAATTTAATTGACCTTTTCCAAATGAATTTTTTTTTATCAAACTTGTATCCTCGATAAACTTTTACTCTGCTAAAAAATTCACGTGTATAAAGTAAGTATATATTAATTGTCTTAAAGATTTGAGTTCTATTATATTTGTTTTTTCTTTGTTTTGCATTGTTTTCGTCTACATTAAACACTGGTGCACTTCCCATTTATGATAATAGCTAATGCTGAAATAATTGAAAATCAATCCAAATATAGATCTCAGGTTATTAAGACTGTTTGTTTTGGCAATTATCTGCGCTTATATATCAACGGTTAATTTATTTTGTTGTGATAAATGCATTGCTGCTTTAAAATAATTGTATCCAATATCATAAGTTAGTTAATGCATGACTCCAAATCTGAATGATGGAATTGTCGATTTGATGCTATTTAAGACTAGTCTTGGTTTAGAAGAAATCATTGAATGTTTTTTTCTGGATTTTTATTTATCACATTTTTATGCAAACTGTCATACATTATGGTTGTCATTACGAATCGGATGCTTTAGGTATGATTTATTTATGTCTGAAAATTTATCTATGTTTTCTGTGAATTATGAAATTTGTACATATATTTTTTACTCAAATTGAGCCTTAAAAACGTTATTTCTTTTAAATTTCAAATTTACACATCTATGATGTGTATTGTGATGCTTATTTAAGACATTTTATTTTAAATCGATTAGTTATATATATTTTTAAGATTAATTAAATTTTCAATCATGGGACAAAGAATGGAAAATATTCTGTATTATATTGGAGTCATTAGGATAAATTACGATAAAGCTTCTTCGATAATATATAATAATATAACTTATAAATATATATATATGAGATTAGTCATCAGATATACAATTTTTGAAAATTTGTTTGACTAATGTGTATTACTGAGCAATCAATACGAATCTTTATCAAGTGGAGAAATAATTGATGCAATCAAATAATAAAGTTGATAATTATCTTCCCTATAATCCTCAGAAAGAATATCATATTTTTACACATATTTGTTGTGACAATTTTATACAGAATTGGTAGTTATATGAAAATTCTTGTTTAGTTTTTATCCATGTTCTGTCCGTTCAGAAAGCTTGAAATATTCCAATCTCAAAATATTGAGCCCATGATCTACATCTTAGATTTGTATATAATGGAAATAATGATATTTACACTGGATATTTTGAACTTCAAATATCAGTTGCTTGGGAAGTTTGTCAAAAAATTCAACGAAGCTGAATTATGTTGTAATATAAACTTGAATAAACACATCGAGGAACTGTTATTAGTTGCAGAAAGTAGATTTTTTTATCTATAAATATAAGATTGTGTAAAATTAGAACTTTTTATTAGTCAAAATGTGTGCAAACATTAGATTTTATAATTCCATTACTTGAGACAGTAGTGTAATTTTATATGATAAATTGATTTCTTTTATCGTCACATTTCTCATGCCGCTGGAGGCATTAAGTTATTATATTTACTCTATATTTTTTCTCCGCTGTGTCTCCTCTTCTAACAATATGTATATATTTGAATTTCAAAATAACCATTCACGAATAATTTATACCAAAACCCAAATAAATACTTTTTCCTTCGGTAGATTTGTGATTTAATTTTCATACCTCCCCCATAAACAATAATATTAAACTCTTTTCAAAAAAGGTATATGAAAACATTTTATTTAGATACACAATATTATGTACAGCACATATTTTTGTAATCGATTATTACATTTACAGAATTAATTAATTATTCTATTACGCCATATTGCTGCTTTATTGAACTTCAAATTGCCATTTGTATGAATGCATTCGTGGTACTAATATATTTTTCGGAGCTATAAATAAAAATGCAATAAAGGTCAACAAAATTGTACAAGACATTTTATTTATCGATAATTAAATTTTTTAATACCTTTTTAAAAATAGAGGTAGAATTAATAATCATCACCTCTAGATACGACTTCTTTGCAAGTCGGTCTTAATATTATAGTGTGCTCATACTGAGCTGTATAACAGCCCTTAATGTCACAAAGAGGTGGATAAGCGTTGACGATTTCCTTGTCGCATAAATCTTTTAGAGCCATGTGATATTTAGTGGCACCGGCACGATCTAACCAGCGCTTGCAAAATGCTAAGGTACCAAAGTTCTGATTAATTAATTTCAATAAAGATTTCGACGATTGAAGCCTTCAAATAAAAATACATATAAAATACAAATACACAGAATAAAAACATTAATAAGTAAATATTTCATGAAAAATACCTCAATGGTACGTATTGCTTATCAAAATCTTTCATATAATGACTGCAATCCATATCGTCATGGACTTGTCCTCTACCGGTGGATCCGAATGTTTCGATAGCGTAAAACTCGTCTTCTTCCATGCGGGTAGTTTCTCCTCCCTTGACTATTGGTACTGTCTTTCCAGCGTGAATACCTTAAAAAAATATTATAATGAAAATAGCGAACAATTTTTAGTAAAAGAATTTAAACTAAAATTGATGTTTTACGGTATGGGCTTATTGAATGTCCGTTGAGATTACGAATGGCTTTGACTTGGTAAGTTTTTCCATCTAATTCGATTTCGTAAGACTCCATAACTTCTTGGATTGCTTCTCCAATATCACACAACCTCACATCGATACCGGCACACTTGATACCAGTATCTGTGGCCTCTTTTACAGCTTCCAAAAGTTTATCGTAACGTGGATTGAAAGCGAGAGTGAATGCACAATCGATAATGCGGCCATTAATGTGAGTGCCGAAATCGATTTTCACAACATCATCATATTCTAAAACAGTTGGATCGCCTAGAAAAGTAAATATTTAAAATTAACTGGTTAGTTTAGAACCGTAATATGAAATTAAATAAATCAAAGAAAATAAATTTACCTGCATTGGGTGTATAATGAGCAGCACAATGGTTGCGGGAACAACCTGTTGGAAAAGCGAGACCTGCAGATAGTCCATTTTCACCAATCAGCTTACGGGCAGTGTTTTCGAGTTCTTCACATATCGATATCATTGACATGCCTGGTTTCACCCAATTTCTTATATATTGCCTTGTCTATAATAATTATTAGAAAAATGATAATAAATTATTTAACATGATAGGTAAAAACATAACAGATTCATAAATCATTATAATTGTAGATTATGAACAACTGGATAAATATTATGTATTGAGTTTATAATAACATTGCAGCTCATTCAATAAGCAATACAGATATTCTTCAATTTACAATGAAGAAGCATTCCTAAACTTTAGTTCTAAGTCAAGTCCATACAAAAAAAATCAATCAAGTAAAAATTTGAATGAGTCCTTATTTTTTCTGAAATATATTGTCCATAGGTAAATTTTTTTAATTGTAAGTATGAACCGTCGTATGTCGAAGACTACCCGTATATGTTTATAATAAAAAAAAACGAGAAGGGGTTATTTTCGGTTCACCATTGTTATGAATACAAAATTGAAACTAATATAAATAAAAACCTGTCTATGAGCTTCGGCCGCTTGCCTAACTTCATTATAGATATCGTTGTGCAAACGATCTATGACACGTTTTTCTTCACTCGTGAATCGATTTCGAGCCGTTTGGTCATCTATTCCCTCTGCGGGACCGTGGTCCATTATTTGCCCGATGGGATAGACTCCTAAAAGTAATACATTAAATGTAAGTCAATTTAAAAACACACAACAATCATTTATCTCTTACCATTGGGAAACTGTTCGGCGATCGACAAAACGGGAGGTCCGTCCGCATCGGGCTTAGGAGCACTACCAGAGGCTGCAGCCGCGGCCGCTTTTGCAGCTTTACTTTTATGCTTCTTCTTCTTTTTCTTTGCGTCTGAACTAGCTTCAACATTTTCTTCATTGTCTGCAATAGCGACAGTCTCCACGCTCTCTGCGAGCTCGGCATCGTTCTCATTGTTGTCAGCGGCATTACCTGTTATGTAAAAAAAATTAACACCTGAGAAGATTTTTTTTTACAGTAGGGCTAAAATAACTTTTTGTACGTGTCTAATACCTCGCAAAACTTTACTTTTTGTAAAAATGAATGAGTATCAAACAAATACATACGTATATTTTTTTCGCCTTTTCCATAAAAAGCTATATTTGGTTGAAGTGTGCACCCAATTCTCTTTTTGCAAGGGGAATACGTTCCAGACTACCGTGCAAAAAAGATAAGGTGTTCATATAAAAATGGTAGATAGGTTCCAACTAGTAATGCGCAATTAAAAAACGATAATTTTTCATTATATATATCATTTAAAAAATATATTTAACACAATTACGTAGTCATTCAGAATCACTACTAGATAATAAACGTGCCCGTTTCGTTTTTTTTCTTTGTGGTGAAAAATCACTTGCACATAATGCAGTCCAATATGCGATTTTTTTTAAAACCGCGTTAAAGTGAAAAAAATCAATGTAAAAAAAATAATCGGTTCATTTTCTTAAACCGTATTATTTCGAATCCGTGCAAAAAGAGAATTTGATGTACCTAATATATTTTATACCTTAATTTAAAAAATACCATATTTTTCCAAAAAAATATTGGCAACCCTAATCCTCAAACTCCAGTCGACGGCTGCACCAGAACGTGACATTATAGGTTAAGTACCGAAAGACAAAACATAACCTCCAAATAACACAACAAACAACGTGCAACCAAACGACGACACACAAATACAAAACTCGCACTCAAACCGAAATCCGCATAGACAAATAACAACCTTCGACCTCTTGGTCGCCGTCTGCGTGCTTCTTCTTCTTGCGGCGGCGTTTTTTCTTGTCGGCGTCGACAGTCGGCTGAGGGTCGGCGCCCTCGTCCTGCTTCAGCTGCTGAACGGCCTCCTGACCCTCGACGGCAGCCTTCAGCTTGGCGGCCGCGCTGTGGTCCCCCATTGCGCCGGGCATTTCTGTATCTTCGCGATCAGACGACCTCCAAATCCGACAGTCCAAACGTCGTCTGGCGCTTATTATAAGCGCGCCATCTGAACTCGATCTGCGATATTTCTATTTCTGTCCTTGGCGCACTATGTTTTTTTTATTATTAAAAAATTTATATGCAAATTGTTATATTGCGTTGTTGTCGTTTGAAAATTGTTTCGTTGCATTTTTTTTTATATGTATAATTGGATTGGATGTAGATAATCGGACGGAGTTGCATATGATATGATTTCATCTGTTGGGAAGTTCGGGAGTCGTCTAAATTTGAAATTGTATTGTCTATTTTGGTATGAGGTAAATAAAGGATTAGTGTGAATAAATTGGCATAGATGTCTTTATAAAATTGTGTTTTATAAAATCGATAATTTTTCTGTTAAAAATTTTCAGTATTAAAAAAATTAAAAAAAAGTAAAAATTTCAGTGTAACTAAATAAGAATTGCCGTTCTTTTTCTTATCGAATCAATAAAATCACAAATAAGTTCAATGTTTTAATTTCAACAAAGTATTATAAAAAGATAACGCTTTATTTATTAGCATCGTATTCAAGTAGTATATAAATAAATTTTGTGACAAGATTTTAAGGAGCAGTTATTTACATATTGAATACATACATTATGCAACACTACATGAACTTAAATCTAACATAATTCTTCATGCTTCTTGGATATACATGTATATTACATATCTAAAGATGGCTAGACATTATCAAAAATTAAAATAGTTTTGGATAACTATTTTTAATGTGCATGTTTTATTTATTTCAGACGGAGATTAAAATTGAAATTTCATATTCTCCAATACGATTTCTTTCTTCTTTCCTATCTCTTCAATAATCATCATTCATACTTGTCATAACTATGAAAGACTTTCATAATTATTTATCCATCGATAATAATTAATTAGTTAATTAAGTGAAGTAAACATTTAATTTTATATAAAACATTAAATTTATCCTACATGGGGATCGTAAAGATACAAAATATTGTCAAATATTAGGATTCATAATTTTTACATTTCGTTTTATTATATATTTAAAAAGAAAATGGATAAATATATTTGAAATAGGCAATCATATATTTTTATCATATAACATTCACACACATAAACATAATAGTTGTATAAATGTGCACGTCAGAGAGCAATATCATTCATTTCTGTGAATAAAATAACATTTAATTTGTTAAAATTATGACCTAAATATTTAAAAATTCATTAAAGTCCACAATTATTTGGTTTATTAACTGTACAGTTTTCAATATTTTTATCAAAGTATGTGTCTAAATCACAAATAAATATCATATTTAGCACTTGCATCGCACTTTTTCCTGGTGTACACATATGAAACGTCCTACAACTATGTGTATCTGGATAAAATTTGTAATACTTCTTATCACTACAAAAATGCTTTACATCATTCAAGTTCTTTTCATTCAAATTAACTATTTGCACATTACTTAAATTATAACTTTTAGGACTTTTATAACCCATCGGAAATAAAAATCCAGATGTTGTGGTTTCAATTTTCACAAAATCTAATGTCGTTTTAGCAACATTGTTTGCTGTAGTTAAGTTTATTTCTGAGTTGTAATGTTTATTATCAACACCATCTTTTTTTACATATATATTTTCATGAGATGATGTTTCAAAAATATCTTTCATGGGAGTATTAATGGTAGGTTTAATTTCTGAAGATTCAGTTATTTGAGTTTGAAAACTATTACTAGTTTTGGGGTCAACTTTCTTATAAACTAGTGGTTCGTAATTATCATCTACATAATCTGGAGGTATCCAAGGAATACTTTCTCCTTTTTTATTATCAATACTTTTATCTTTTTCATTTTTTCCCTCAATTTTTGTTTGGGTGCTTTCAATTGAAGAAGTAAATTTTGGAATCGATGAAGAAATATCTCCCATTTTTGATGCTACATCATATTTATAAACTTTTATTATTGTTTGCCTTTTCAATCTTTTAGAATGACTCCTTTTATTTCGTCCTTTTTTTAATTTCGGAACATCTAAGAAAAATGGATCAAGCAAAACGTCGGATTCTTTATATTCATCATAATTCGTCGGTACTAATGGTTTCACAGCATGAACAATATTTCCAACAGTGTAATTCAATTTTTTACCATTGCTATCACTTACAGAAGCACTAGCCGTTACTATAACTCTGGGCAAACTCTTTGTGTAATTATTGTTTCTAGTAGCCCATAAATTATAATAAGGAGTCGGAGTTGTCGTTTTATCTTTATTGTTTTTGGTTGTTGTGTCATTAGGATCATATTTGTTAGTATTCTGGCTTCTTTTATGTTCTAAATGATATTGTGAAAAGTCTTGATGTATTAAAGGATAACTAGGCGTCAATTTGTCAAATTCGTAATCGCTTTCTAAAGAAACTTCATGTCTTTCAGAAGATTGATAGCTTTGTGACGGCTTGTTCGAATGTTGAGTTGGTGGTTTTATACTTTGAGACTGAATAGGTTGATTAGATTTGAACCCTTGTGGAGTCAAAGATGGCTTGGGAAAACTAAAATAAATCGGTTCATTCTGACGTTTTGATGATGAAAGTCCTGGATGTCCCGTTGGCACTTGACTTTGCGTGTTGGGTGGTATTAATGGCACTCTTTTAGGTGAGTTAAAAGATTGATAGTTATTGAAATTTGTTGATTTTTCAACAAATGTTTTTGGTGTTGAATTTGATGTAAATGATTTATTAACTTGTGGATTGTTTTTTCTTGTTCCAGTTGATTTTGAAGAATCTGTATGGTAACTTACACCACCTATGTGTGTAGTTACTGTAACATGTGAGTTTTGTCCGTCGTTTGAATACGACTGTTGTTGAAATGATATGGCTGGAGATTTGCGATGATATTCTTGATTATTATGATGATAAATAAACTCTTCAGGACTGAATATTTGTGAGTTTTCATTTGTATTGGTTGGCTTAGGATTGTTTTGAATGTTACTTTGAGTAGCATGGTTTACATATTGCTTATTTTGATTTCCCACAGAAGGTCTTTGAACTTGAGAATCATCATCGTAATAATTATTGTGATTTTGAGAGGCTACATTTTTAGACACGCTAATTGTTTTATTTGGTTCGTCAATATGAATATTTTCGTCTATCAAATCGTATGTATCTTCATCACTGTCACTCTCATCATCGTGATCTTGATGATACTGTTGAACAGTAGTGTGGTAAAACAAAGGCTTTGATGTGGTGTAGTAAGTCCTAGCTGTTGTTGTGGTAGGGCGTTTTGTAGTTGTTGTACTAGGAGTAGTCGTCGTAGTCGTTGTTGTGGTGGTCGTTGTCGTCTTTGGTGTAGTTGAGGTTTCTTCATAGTTATCTTCATAGTCATCTTCATCATTATTGACATCAGAATCTGTAAACAAAAATTATTTCAGAATTAGAAAATTTACGTAATTATTTTTATTATAAAGAACATACCATCAATGTCTGCTTTTATAATTGGAGGAGCAGTATTTCCATAAAGTTCTAAATTTAAACTATAAAAGTGTTCTGATTTACTACAATCAACTTCATCTACTCTTTCGCATACTCTCGTTTCCTGAAAAAATTAAAAACATTGAAATATTCATTGTCTTTATTTTATTTTTCCATCAACCAAAAGAATTATTTCATTAAACTTAATTATATTCACTTGGTCAAATACAGTGCCATTTAGGCATAGGAACTTGATATCCATAGGTTCTTCTTGTTGCCCTATGGTGCACACGTGGAACATTTGGCAGTCTGTTTCCAAATCAGCATAATAGCCACCAATCACTTTTCCAGCACAGGAAAAGTTTGTTTCGGGAAGGTTATCAAAATCTAAATACTGAAAACAAATAATTATTATCATAAACGTATTTTCGTCAATTAGGTAATCTATACATATTTAGCACTTACTCCAGGTTCAGCTGTGTAAGAAATACGGAATTCATTTTGAAAGATGAACAGCAAGAGCCACAGCCAAACTGAAAAATCAATCAAAATCATATCAATCTATTTAAATTAATCCTAATGACTATAGAATCTTTTTTTAAACGATACACATTTTTTCGACTCATTACGATAAAGGTAGCAACCCACCGTTGACATTTTCACTGTCAGCATTGATTTTCATCAATTACGTCCTTTATTATTGTAGAGAAAATGACCGAGGACGAACCCAATAGGTCAAACAACCACATGACTTTCGCTTTTGACATTTGCCGAAATCATCATGCCCCTATTATCCGTCTATACGTAATTACTCATCGAACATATTGAATTTCAACGCAATTAAAAGTACTTTACGCAACCTTAGATCTTTATCCGCAACGATGGCATCTTAACGACCTCACATGTATTATTTCACAAATGTAAATTTCTATTATACCATCGATTCTTATATACCTAAATTATTTTTATAACATATATACAACATGTAATTTGTATTCAAAAATACAATTGTTAAATTAATGAATTTCGATGCAACGAAGCTGTCTCATATGCGGACATCTTCACTTTCACGAAATATTACAAGCTAAATAGAAGGTTCCGCGGGACTCCTTGTTCACCATCATCATCATCTTCATCTCGGTTTAAAATTGGAGTCGGAACGGGGTCACGATCCGAACTCCGGTGATCTCTGATTGCGAAACGGACCCCCCGCTCGTTCGTGCTCATCGTCCGTTGTTCCACGGCTCTTCTTCGAACGAGAATCTTCCATCTCGACCAGGAAGCCGAGATTGGAAGAAGTCCATCAGAAGTGAAGGATTCACGACTTGGAAGTAGCCGTGTTGCGCCGCACGCGGAAAACAATGATAAGTTGTCGGTCAGTCATAGGTTAACTGGTCTAAACTCATGTGCGTGTTCATTGTTGGTGAAATGTGAACGTGTTACATTGTGAATTTATCGTGATCCGGATGATGAGGGGCTGTTGCGAAAGATGTGGTATTTAAGTGTGTGATCTGCAGGTCGTAATGGCGCAGATTAGTTAAGTTCGCGGTAGTTGTTTCGCAATGGGTTGTTTGGATAATCTGATATAATGGAATCTTTTCTAATTCGAATAAAAGGTTTTCTATAACGTCATTGTATATTTTTTTAATGTCGTCGAAATATTGATACATAATGTATTTTATAGAATGATGATTTATAAAAAAAGTGTTAACCTCAAGATGTTTTATGTATTTACAATTGAATATTGAATAATAAGTGATATAACTAACCTTGTAATGCTGACATTACACGAGGGCCAAGCATATTTACTTTTAGTCCTATCCCTTTGTGTCGCATCTGAAATCAAAGAAACGTTTGTTCAAATAATTGAATATTGTCACAATAATTTGATTTAGCGCTATTAATTGCGGTCTCGACAACACCTTTACCGTCTATGGATCGATCGATTACGAAACTTTTTTTTATGGTGCATTCTAATATCGGATAAAAACTCCAGAAAAAAACTGTTTACAACTAATTGTTCATACTATATACATAAAAAATATAATTTTGCAACCGCTCGATATGCAAATGTATCGCCCACTGAAAAAACAATCAAGAAAATTAATTCCGCTATAAAAAGACACGCTCGTAACGAAATTGCATAACTCGAACATTATGCACTTCTTCGAACATCAAAATAGATCTACACATTAATTTCATATCAAAACATCCAACGACGTCGTTTCACTGAAACCGATCAAAAGCGACATACCCACTTCGATCTTTAAGATCGCCTTTCTCCCATCCACCGCCTCACCTCACCTTCCCATCTTAACACATCTTCGCACGCAAATCGAGACCACTGCTTTTACAATGTTTACACTTGTTTTAACGAGCTCGAAGCGGTCGAAGCGTATTATTAAACGCGGTAATCGCGTGGTGAGTAACCTGCCGGGAATGCAACGGTGGGTGGACGCGTTCGTCTTTCGACACCGCAATTGCATTCGTGTGCAAGTGCTGCAAAGGAATTTCGATCGGCCATCGGTGCGATGATCTCTCTTGACGAAGTTGGCTCGAAAAAATGTCGTGTTTCTACGAGGCTTTCGTCGATTTGTCGAGTCGGCGCTGAAAAGTCACGGCCGCCATTTCGTTTCGGAAAGGTTGGCCGATTCGAAAGGTGGACGCGGTCGGAAGGCTGCTCGTGGAAGGGTGCTTAGTTTCAGTTTGTGGTGGTTTGTTGGAATTCGTTGGAAGTCAATGTCCGTAGAAGGACGAGGTCTCTCGGTTGGTTGAGAGTTCGGGTATTTTCAGAGGTGAGGGGAAGGTAAAACTTGATGACTGAATATCTGGTTTTAAATGATCTCAAGCGCGGTAAGTGTTTTTATGCGTATTCCGCGTTGCTTATTGCTTAAATTCTATGATCGATAGAATTACTGATGCATCTTATATAGTTAAAGTAAAAAAAAAACATTAATTTTCAAAAAAGTGATATAAACAAAAATGCAGATTAAAAATGAATTTTCCCTACATCAAGCTTATTGTTAATCTAACAGTAAATATCATACAGGCTGTATATGATTATTATTCGTATATATCATTCGACGCATACGAATATCAATTTCCAATTCACAAAATACAACACAATACAAAATGCAGCATCGAAACTCATAAGCTCATTTCCACGATTTCAAACATCACAATCAATCTCTACAACGAATCGAAACCGAAACACTGAATTCCCAAATTTGTATTTCAGGATATGCACCGTTGCTCGACGTTAACCGAATCGTTAAGGATAACGGTAATCCCATACCCTAGTCGCGGCTCGATACACTAAGTGGATTAACGACTCGACTGTTAACAAATTCAATCGCAGACATAATCATCTATTAACTACAACCGTAACGAACGAGTGTGATTCTGCGTTCGGTGAAATTGCCAAAACTCTCCTTTGTTGACACGCTTTTTGTCGTTCTGGTGCAATTTTTTTTGTTGCGTTCACATAGTATGGTAGACGAGCGTGAAGTAACTAGCCGCTAATGAGCATTTATACGGTTCTTTTTTCTCTCTGGGTTCGTGTCTCTTTATTTGTACATCGTAATTTATTTATTCGTGTGTCATTGTGCGTGTGTACGTCTGCGTTGAATACGTGCGAAAAATTCGCAACTGGTGTCGAAATATTTAATTTTTACTATTTCCCGCCGGGAAATGTATTTGATTCATGTGTTTACGTTTTCGTGGTAAAACGTAAGTGTGTTTTGGGAAAATGTATTACTTTTTTGGTTAATATGTGTTTGTTTAACACGAATTTGAAAATACAAACGATAATAAGGAAGTTTCCATTTGCGTAATGTCTTCTTTGTGTATTTCAATTATTATCGTTGAATTTAATGAAAAATATGTTCTCAACGCTAATTACTTTTAATTCAACAAATAAACAACTTTCAAATAAATAAAAATAATGATAATCGAATCGAAATTTTTCATTTGAACTTCCAAGTACAACGTTTTTGCCCATAGTCAACTTTCAAATACAAAAATTCTTAATCACACCATAAAAAATATTTATCGATATCATTCAAGGGCGTAGCACCCACCGAAATCGATTAATCATCGAATGATACACCACTTATCGCAAAGACCATAAATTTCTTTGTGTACAACACATCGACCTAGAACCGACCCAACAAAAGATTTTATTTTTTTGCCAATACCCGTGACCCTACGAACTCAGATAGGAACAACAATCCTCTGATATTATTAAGGCGTCATTACAAAGACACGGGTGGAGGCTGCAGCAGCAGCCACAACACCTGTCCAGATAAGGATATGAACACTATTCAACAAGTGGTGGATGTACAGTATGTTCTCGATAACATCTACATGGGTTATGCGACGATAAGATCTGAATTGGAGGATCAACAATGGAATTGTCTTCATATTTGTATCGTCGGTTTAATAAATTGAATTATGAAAGCAAATGTTGATAGTTTGGTTTTATAATGAACATATTCATAAAAATTTGATAGTTATTGGAAAATTTTCATTTTGCTTTGGATGGTAAATGTTTTTATTATCAGATTTTTCAAAAAGTATTTCATCAGATTAATTTTCTCAAGAATTACTTTTACAATATAACATTCAATATAGAAGGACAAAAGCTTTGAGGCTGTTAAGAAATGTTTACAGGAAAGATTTAGGATCTATTACAGGTGTGGCAGACATACCTTTGTTGTACGATGGTGCAAAATCATAAAACTGGTTGGAAAATTTTGAAAAATCAATTTGTGCAACTGAAGTATTATATTTACTTTTACTGAGCATGAATTTTGTTCATGTTTAATTAATAACTGTTGTGAAAAAAATAAGAAAAAATATTTTTTAACAAACTGATAAAATCGATTGTTCTTTTCATATTATAATACCAACTTTAGATTAATACTAATAGATTAATTCTGAAATTCCCATTTTAAGCAATCGTCAACTATGATTAATCCGAACTATCGAGACTTAACAGCATTTAAGGCTGTTGTGACACCTGGAAAACGCCCATACTACGAAAACAATCAGTCACGGCGCGGAACCAACCTTGACTATCATTCCGCACGGTTGAACAATGGCTGAATCCTGTCCTCCGAGGTGATTGTGTACATTTTTTTCATCACTATTTCGTTTAATTCTATTCTACGACTTCGGATGATTGGACGTTTCGTTCCGTTTCGGCGTGGGTCGTCGTCGCGGAGGAATTGCGGCAATTGGAATAAGTGATGGTTGTCGAGACGATTCTCGATGATTGTTTTTCTTGTGTGTGGTTCTTTATGAGGTGGTAGGTGGATGCTGTGTTTGGTTGCGATGTTGAATCACGACTTTTTGAGAAGCACATGCTCTCTAGTCGGGGTCTATTATTCAAATTATACGTCGGCAATTGGTTTTGAGGGAAACGGTCTCGTTTAACTGGAACGACATGGTTAGATTTACTGGTACAATTTGCGATATTGCGAAAATGGCAATGCGCAACAGTGCAAGTGATAACAATGTTCGCTATCGTATTTATAACTTGATTCAATCTGTGTATAATTGATTATATAATAAATCCAGTTCTAACACATGGTTTATTGCTTTTAGTACAGGGCTTTATGTTTTATGATCGCTGTTTGTAATTAACATAAAATTATTAATAGTGAAATTATTCGATGGAAAAAATGCATTATTGGAGTGGTAGCAAATCTATTAACGTTAATGACATCGAGAATTCGGAGCTAATAATATTGTTATCGCTTTTTTTACTACTAACGAAGTCATGAATAATTAATCGATATGCAAATATAGTAACAAACGCAATGTTGGAAAATCTATTTCACTATTTCGCAAAAGTGAAAGTTCCGCCATTTGACCATTCAACGTATCGACACTAGCTGATACTGTAAGGAAATTATCAATGAGAAAATCGAGCAATCAATGAAAATTATCATTATAAAATATGCAAAAATTAATCCAAGCATATAACAATTTCACTTTTCCACACAATATGATATTCATCGAATTTATCAAAATATCCTTGAGAAAAAACAAAGAAAGCATCAACTGCACCTATTTTACATTCAAATTGTATTGCATTTTTCCCTCAATTGACTTCAAATCGCATAAATACGTCAGGCTGTATGCAAATTCGAACGATTCGTGTGCGCAATAACTAACTAAAGCTAAACGAACGCTAAAAACGTTGCAATTCGCAATCTATCAGACGAACGATGATTCTCCCCCTGTTTTGCATATTGTGCACTTTCACTTTTCGAGAATTTCTTCTCGAAGACATAACAATTGCACAATGCGAGTGTGTGTCCCGCATCGCAAATACGAAATGTCGTCCGGTCATTTTTCATACGATTTCCGTTTTTGGATTTAAGGGCACTCCATTAATATTGTCGCCGTTTCATATGGTTTTACATTTGGCACTATTTGATACGATATATCAAAACCGTTACAAAATTTCTCAGAGAAAGGATGAGTTAGATTGAATATATCTTTTTGAATAAAGTAAAAGAAGTGACATCAATAGAAAAAAAATCACATAATCTTGACACTATTTTTAATGAGAATTAAAACAAAATAATAAGGAAGTAGTAAAAATTTGGAATCACCCCATTAAATATTCAAATTACGAAAATTCATTCAATAAGTTTATCGCCATTAAATCGGAACAGGCATTATACTCTTTTAAAAGTTAAGACCCGACCAATAAAATTCCACTCCGCGGCACAAAAAGCCGTATTATCCGCCATAATCGGCTCGAATATCCCACAAAATCACGACAGTCGAATAAACCGGCGACATTTTAAGAGCGCGGCCATTGCGTCCGCAAAGCGCGCGTTCAATTCGAACGCGATACGACCGAACAACGGCGATATAATAAAGCGTAAATATTGGCCAGCCTGATTTATTTATGCCGGTGTTTGTCAACGTGCTTGGGCAACGGCAGATCACGATGGCGATAATTCCGCGAACGGGAGCCGGTAAACGCACAATGGCGCATTGGCCAGATCTGGCCGTTCGTCTCGGGACAGATAAATGAACGTTTGTGAAATTCGCAATTGGACTAATTACCGCTGATTATGCGGTGTGTGTGCGTTGTGCGTTTCTGGTTGGCTTTGTTGAGGTGACCATTCGCGCTGGTGTTTTTGGCATTGGTCCTGGTCAGTTGTAAAATAAAGCCAGTACAGTACAGTTAGGGGTCCCAATCGAATATCCGATTATCTAATATTCGGATATATTCGTCCCTTTTCCAATATTCGTAAGTTCGAATATTTATTAAATTAATCGGATATTATTCGTGCTTTTATTAAGTACATAATTTAGAAAGTTTCTTGGTAATGAAATGGTCTTTATGTTATAGTTGTGATGATGATATCTCGACTTTCAGAACTTTTTGATATTTTTGTTTAGGATACATGAGAAATTAGATAACAACGGAGATGCAAGCGAAGAAATCGAAAAACGACCCTAAATCGAGACAAAAATATTTGGTTTTTATTCTTTTTTTATAAAATATCCCTTTTTATTTTTTGAAAATAGTAAACAAATATCTAATAAATTATATATTTGGGTATTCGATTATTCGAATATTTTGCCAATTTCATATTCGATATCCGAATAATTGATTTTACGAATGTTTGGGATCCCTAACTACAGTACCCCATATCGAAGTATTGTTCTGGCTGTTTAAATGAGCGCACGTCTAATTATTAGTTTGAAAAAAAAATTTTTTTCCTTGATTTATATTTGCAGAAGACGCCTAAACCAACATTTTGATTGTTGAAATTTAAATTTATTGATTGAAACATGTTGGTAGCACAAACCTGTGCGTTGGGTAAAAATG
>JAOXNN020000065.1:107100-130286 GCA_028571205.2 Hydropsyche betteni | reverse complement strand
CTTTATAGGTGCTCTGAAAGCATTGTAAGGAGCTAATAGGTCTTTATTTAAGATTTCTTTTGTAATAAATGGATCTATAGTAAGATTGGGTATATGCGGGTGAAAATAGTTAGTTTTCAATACTGCTTCTTTACCATATTGCATGATTTGCCTGGCCAGATTTAATTCATTTTGCACATTGGATAGTAAACCCTGATGTCTTGAAATGACTAATTCTTCTGTCCAATAACCTGGCTTTATACCGAGTAGTTTAAATTCAGTCGGCATCGGTACTGATCCATCTAATATTTGTTTGATGTATGCATTGATTCCTTTCACAAATGATTTGACGATCATCGCACCTCTGGGATGATAGTGATTTAATTCTTTGTTTAGATCGCCTCGGTATTTAAATAGTCTGGTACCAATATCTCTGGCTAATTCTTTTTCACCCAATACCGATGCTACAGTACCCGAAGCTTGTAATCGCCATATTTCGAACTGAAACGTTCTATCTCTCGCTGCATTCCAGCCTTGAGCAAAAAACATATCTTCTTCATGATTGGCATTTATATGCGACACACCATATTTATCTATAGTGATACTTACATTATTTCTAAGACCTTGAATAGATATAGATTGATCTTGAGCAATAAGTCTGTTTATGAATAAGATGGGTCACCTTAGCTTTGTGCATTCGAAGGAGACAACGGGCGTTGCGCAATCCGGTGCACTGTCGTTATTGGTAAAACCGTATCATTATTCGGTTTTGTAAAGGTTTTGTGTGTTCAGGTGTGGTCGAATTTTGTGTTGTTCGGAGACTGTTAATTATAGGTGGTTTAATTTGAATGGCACTTATTGTAAGTGGAAAAATTTCTGAAAGAAACTTTTCAATAGTAATCGATGGTCGTAATTTTTTTGATATTTTATGTATTAAATAGTATTTTAATATGTTTCAATATATCATCAAAAAGTTTGAAAGTATCATCATCATCATCATATGGAATTTATAACCTTCATTGAAGGATAAGGCCTTTTCGGTATTATCGGAAGTTTGGACGTTTTACCTTATCGAATTTGCCTATCGCGTGAAGATAAGGGAAAGGCTTACAAAGTAGAATACTAAAACTATCCCTTAAATCCTATTTCAAGTAAAAAATATAAGATTCAAATATGAAAATAACGATATATTATAACAATACTTTTAAAAATAATTGAATAATTTATTTATTTAATGTCAACAACGTATAAACGCATTTCAATTTTTCAATAAACACTTCTCGATGTTTTCCTCCTAAATATTTACTTTCCACTTAAACACCCAATTATCAAATCAAATTTTCTATTTATAATCTAAACAAAACAAGAACCAATCAAGATAATAATCAAATCAAAAACACCGACTGTGCAACGAGTCGTATCTAATTCCGAACGTACTCGAATAAATTTTAACAACCTCTCGAACATCCGACTTCATTAGCGTATCATAAAATCACAGAAAACACAACCTGTCCCATCGAATCAGCAACACCACATCAATCCAAACCCGAATATTGTATCACACCATAGGATTTACCATGCGACAATGTTGTTTTGGCGCCAACGGTGATTGATGGGTGGTTATGCAAGACAATGGTAATATCATGTGTAAATCACGGCCCGGAATTAATATTTCGTCCACATCTGCACCATTGATTGTCGCGTGTGTGTAATGGTGATACAATATCGGTGCATTCGGTTCGGGTGAAAGTGTATTTTGTCGTGTCAAGGCGCATTGTGCCGTGTTTGAAAAGTGGCGCCAAATGAAAGACGGTTTCCTGCGAGATGGGAGATAATGAAAAAGTTGTGGACGGTTGGAGTTTTCGTAATATGATTGTGGTGGAGATTTGGATGTCAAATTTTGCTGTCGAAACAACCTTCGTTTACTTTTTAATATTCTTTTCGATTTATCATGCTATGAAAAATTAAATAAAAATTGTAAATTACCAATTCATTATACAATCAAAGATTGCATTTACATGTTGATTACTCATATGGGTTTCGCAAGAAACAATTACGCATCGAACATATCAAGAATTTACAATGCACAGTTATATTGTGAAAACAAATATTTCTTAGATTTATTGCGAACGTTTTCGTATTACAATAAGACAAAAACTATTATTTTATATCGTGCGATGAATAAAAATACCTCATCGTTGATCTCGTGATCGGTGAAAATAAATAATTGTGTCGATTCGTGATGTACATACGTGTTATTAAACTGTTAGAACTGTTCCTTTGGCATTCGCGATTTCCCACGATTTTGAATCCATGGAAAAGTTTGATGTCCAAAAAAATATAAGAATGAAAAGAAGATAATACGTTCTCGAAGCGTTTAATAACTTGCGAAACGAGCTAAAATTTTTCGCGTCCAAAATAATCGAAAAGGTTAAAACATTTTATGACCAATATTGTTAAATAACGAACATCGGTTTTTGCTCGATTTTAAAGTGCGTGTGTAATTTATTTTGGTAATTGTAAACGTACTCGATGTAGTAAATATTAAGAGAAACGTGAACTTTTTACGGCGGGTTTCTTAACATGTAATTGCGTTCGTCGATGATTAAATTTCATTGAATTTAATTTGAGACATTGCGAAATTGGATCTGTTTAAAAGTTATCAATTTAATGCGTTTCTAAAATTGTAGTTTTCCCATGGAAATCAATGCCGCTTGCGAAACTGTCAAACAAGGTTCTTGCAAAAGGCGTTTTAAATGTTTGGAGACATTGTTGATTTTAAATAGAGCATGAAATGAAAATAATCTTTGCAAATAAATATCTTAAGCTCGCCGACGTTTATTTTGATTGAAAATTAAGCGATTTAGTTTTGAAATATTAAAATCGATTTAGCACTGACCCGAGGTGCGCTCATTTAAACAATTAGTCAAGAGACTTCCTTTGGTTACGTTCGAGCCTCGTTACGTAAATTAAAAAAAAAATTAATGAACGGAAAACATCCTAGAATAGAAAGGCAACAATATTTTGGAAAATGTTCACGGATTACGCAATAGGATACGTTTGTCAAAACAAGAGGAAAAAAAGCGATCGACTTCAGTAATAAATTGTATCCCATTGTTCGTGATGTGCGAGATTTTTCTCGTAGATAAATTCGCATCTTTGCTTTCTCTTAGGGATTTTTTCGATAGTAGAAACTTTATTTAATATATTTTAATAAATTTATCGTACGTCATACTATATATAACATTCATGAATATTAATTTTTCGGTCGTTTTTAGTGTTGTTTCCCATGATCGTCGAGTTCTGAATCGAGCGGCAATTAACGATTCAATTTCGACGTTTTGTTTTCACGAACAAACATAATGGCCCGTTAACGTTTTCTTACACTTATTATGTTGTTCTTTCTTTATTTTCCCGTAAAAATATAGTACTTTCACTCTTGCATGATTTATCGACGCAATTTTGAGAGCGATTGAAAGGGACTTTCAGCGAACGCGAAATTTTCGGGCGGTCGTACAAATCCGATAGAAATATTATGAAACTGGAACGTTTATCTTTGTTTCTAAGTGAAAATGTTATTGTTGTTGATATTTTCACCTTTCACTTCAAAAGTACATATCGATAAAAACGGTTACAGTTATACAATTTGAAAGGTGGAGTTGTCGTTACGAATGTTAGATAAGAAGTAATAACGGTGATATATTGTTCGAACTTTGTTAAAAGAGTACATTTTTTCGACAGATGCCAAACTTTCCTATCTGTTTTAGACATTTAATTGTTATCTATCATTGTTCGATTTCGTAAAATCGACACTCAAAAAAGACATAAACGGATTATAAGAACGATAAATCACGCCGATTCGAGAACGGAGGTGAGACTTGCGTAAAAAAAATATATATATTCAAATTCACCATAAAAATTAATTTATGGAATTTTTTGCTATCCATTGATTGAGTTATTAAGACTTTTTTCGTTCAATGACCCATATAGATGAGCATAATTACCACTAACCGATTCTGAGCACATTTCATCGACTTTTCTCATGAATCATAGGCAACGCCCGTAAGTAATTTTTATTGATAATTTCTTTACCGGCCGATAAATGGACGCACTCTAATGATAGGTTGAAAAGTAGATCGCACATATCAAATATGACGTACGCAATAATTATAATAGAATTAGATAATGTCCGTTTCGACATGTCTGTTAAATAGAATACATAACTTAGTTAGTGGTCGACGCGCCATTTATCATCGTCTGCATCTTCCCAAACAATCGGTAATGGGCGCGCTAATTTACAAAATTATCTGCTAGTTTTGCAATTCGGACATTTTTTTGTCGACGTCAAAATATGATACGAAACGGGTTTTTTTATTCAAAATATTGTCGGAGAGGTAAATGGCAACTGGATCCGTATTAGGCGTGAACGTATGCAAATTGAATATGTATCGAAATCTATTGACACGGTATGCGAAATGTGTTTGTTTTGAGAGATTTTTTTGAAAATTTTCATTGAATTTCTCTTGGAAAGATGGTCTATGTTGTAATGTTTCTTGTACAAATGAGTTGTATTAAAAGCCACATTTTCATTTCCGCAACTTGTCACGTGTTTTATGTGAAAATTTCCATATAGATCGACACGATTTAAAATAATTAATTTTATTAGACAGTTATGAAACGTATTTTTCCTTTTCCCAAAAATCTAACAGTGTTTCAAGAACCGCACCATGAAGTTATTTTATTAATTCCTTAGTTCGTCAAAAAAATAGTTATGATGATGAAAATCAATATTTCTTTTATAATTACACTAAGGTTAAAAGTATCAGATTTCATGCCTACAAGAGACATTTAACTTTCAACATGTCGAACATCATCATTGAAGCAGAGAGACAGGAAAAATCAAAACCACTTCAATACTTATATTCTTATTCGCCTTGTACGATATTTTTTGTCGACTTTCAGTTGCCCAACACGCTCGTATAGGTTACACATTTCCCGCGAACATCCACACCATCTCCAAGAACGAAAATTATGAATTAATTATCCTCGATAGTTTCACAATTCATACATTATATATCCGGTGAAACACGAAGATCGCAATTCAATGACAACCTGAGAAAAATGTAATGTTCATATTTTATCACTTAATCCTTTTGCGAGAGGTCGCAATTAAAACGAAAGTCAAAATCGATGCACTTTTGGATTTCGTGACGAATCATCATCGCCTTGATTTTTTTATTACCTTGAATAATGGCGTAAACGTAACGAATGCAATATAATAATCGAAATGTGCTTGAGTGTAAATTCAAGGATGATGCGATTCAAATTCTTTTCCGTTCTTTTTTTACGTATTCAAAAAAACTAAACAAATTGAATCCTCAATTGAAATGTATATTCAATTTGTTTAACTATATTTTAATTGATTGTGTCGAATGACGAAACTGAAGAGGGCGCATAATAATGATCGTGTGCAACTGACCCGCGCGTGACCGTTTTTTGTACGATTTCAACTATTTTTTTGCCAAATTTAATTTTTCAATTCGCACACGTACGCCGGTCATGCTTGAGGTCTTTCAATTTGGACACCCAGGAAAATAATGAGAAATGATTAATTAATATCGGTTCGTTTAGCCGGCATATTGCTCACGATCGAGATAACGTTTCAATCGATTCCTCGCTAATGGTAACCTAAAATAATAACCTTTTACCCAACGAGAAGAAAGGTGAAAAGAAATCAATGATGTTGAAGAAGTCGTCGTGACGCACCGTTCGGATAAAATGTGTACAAATAATATATACACATGATCGTTTGACCGTTGTGCAACGATTCTCTCACGAAGGCTGTATAATCGATTCGAAATAATAATATCTACAACAAGAAAACCGTCTGATATGTGCGTAGATTGACTTTCAAAAGTAGGATCGTCTTTCGTTCGAAATTGATGTTGCTAATTAATCTGAGTGTCCAGTGAAGTTCCCACGAGGCTTACGTGTGAATTTTATTAATTGTTTGAAATGTAAGTCTTATCTGTTATGGCGAAAAAAGTGAATTTTCGCAATAGAAATTATAGACGCTGTGTCATCATATTGTAGCCGATTCCATGTAATGTTTATAATAAATTCAACATAATAGGGAAAATGTAAGAAATGTCGTGTCATTTATAAATTATTAATACCATTTAACAAGTTACATGAAATTATAATCGCCAACAATACTTGTAGATTTAGTAATAAATACCTATATTAGGAATTCAGAATGATATTATGTAATATTTTCGCATTTACAATATGCAAATATTTATTATTTTCATTGAAAAAGTTTCGTTTCCGTTCGTTTATTGGAAATAAATTGACTTCTAATTTGAACTAGTTTTGAACGGAAAATCGATAAAAATTTCAATAAGTGTACAAGATTCTTGAAATTTCATTCGAAAACAGTTCAAACGTGTCGACATTTCCATTCGAAATATTTTGATAATTAATAGAAGTACGTATGTGTGATTTTCGTAATATGCGTATTTATCCATTTTAATGGGAGAACGACGGTAACGAGGCAATTATTTTAAATTTATGACTTCTCAAATAACGTTCCGTGTTATGTAAGTTTTTTTTTTGACGTATCGTCCGTAATTTTCAAAATTTTAACTAATTTACGATAAGCAATTTGGGAAAAAGCGGCACTTTTTACTATTATTGCCGTAACTGTTTGATTTATAATAAAAGCTATTTTGTTCAAAAATTATAAACGACCAAAGGTCACGAGATACATTTATGCAAAATTTCGCTAACGATTATTATCTGTTGCAGAATGACTCAAAATTAAACACTATTACAAATTAACGACGCTCACTTTTGCAACGCCTCATCTTTTCAAATATCATTATCAAAGCAAATACACGTATTTCATTAAAGACCTTTCGGATTTACATTACTGACATAATACGAATATGAGGTTTGTGAAAAAATTGACATTCGAAAAAGGCACATGTATAATAAAAGTTGCAACAAGTACGAGCCGCAACTTTCGACCGCTAATCGCCGATAAAGCTATATTGAGGTCAACGTTTGTACCGCGGCCTGATTGACCCGTTCGAAACGAAATTATCGTTTTGATTTATCTAATTTTAAAAACGCAATTATTTACTTAACAAACGAAACAGGTGATTAAAGTGGCCGACTTAATCGAAACGCTATGTTCTCGATTGGCTCCGTTACGAGACAAGCGTTTCTGTACATGGAGGAAGTTCGACCGATTTCGCGATTATGTGTAATTGATAATTTAGGTAATACTGTGATTTTTTTTGGGTGATTTGTGAGAAAGATATGTAATCTTTTTTTAATCTTAAATTTATCAAAATAAATTGAACACTGAAGAATTCGGTCATTATATGTAATCTATAAATAGTGCAATACAAAAAAGTCTTGTATTGAGAAAAAGGGAAAGTAATTTAAGTAATTTGAATACTGAAACCATTTAACAAAAAGGATAATAAAAGTGGTCCAAAGGTATAATAATAAGACGAGTTTTGAAGAGGTAATAGGTCATGTTATAAAAAGTATCATAATTTTTAAGTAATTATTTTATTTTACTTTTTATTTTTACGAAAAATCTAAAATCTTGCCCCTTAATCAATTTACCATCTATTTAATATGAATGCGAATCAGAAAAAAACTATTAAAAATACATTATTTTATTAAAAAATTATTGATGTAAAGGAAACTAGAGTTTTTTTAATATTTCTTGTTTTAAAAAAACGAAGTACAAAATTTTTAAATATTTTTAAAAACATCTTTGCTTAAGCATCATCTTAGCCCTTTAGACGTATTAAATATGCAGAATATCTATCCAATTCTTAAAAGTAGGGTATAAAAACGAAATCGAAAGACGCACCAAATGATCGTTATAAACTGGTAGATATAAAAATGTTCAATTGAACTTTAAATTTAATTTATTTGAGTTTCAAAAAAGTTTGAAAAAAAAAAAATGATATCAAAATTAATAATTTCATTATATCACGAAATTTGCCGAGTTTCTCCCGTTGCACCCATTTGTTTCGTAAACGAATCAATTTCGAGATAACAATGATAAGTATAAACGAACCGTTTAACAGCCCACCCGTTGTAGCTAATTGTAGGCAATATCGACAGCTTGGACGTGCATAAAAAAAATAAACATTTAATGGCATTCGAAAGGTCAATGTTGATGAGAATGGACCGAGTCTGTTCAGGGCCGCTACTGGGTTTTGCAACCGAATTATGTTTTATTCGTGCACTTTGTTAAATCCGATAGATATTAATGTGTGTCTAAAATCGAAATGTTAAGATTCTGCTCACGACAAAACGGACGCGATTAATCGAAGATGTCTTCGAAGAAGTTGGCGTTTGGATTTGGCGTTCAATTCCAACAGTTACTTCATCGCGCTTGGGGCGATGTTATAATATCGTTCTAAATCAAGTGCAAAGGCGCCATTATTTAACATTTTAACCTGCATGTTAAAGAGGTGTCTACAAGATGATATCATTGTTGCGAATGTTCATCGACGATAAAACGTACCAGATTCTGTGAACTTTGATTTAAACGCTTTGCGTTCGAATCTTTGAATTATTCATCACGATCGACGATTTTCAAAGAATCGAGAATCGATTTATAATAAATATAAAATATATACTTTGCCAATATATATAATACTTTGTTTTTAAACGGTTACTGTTTTCTCACACATTTCAAACGATATTTTCTTTCGATTTCTTTAGAAAGCAGGGAAATTTGCTTATTTAATTAAGAAAGTTTATTGTAACAATGTTCGGATGCAGTATATTCTGAAATATTTTACTTGCTACGATTTAAACATGCACCTTTTAAACCGATAAATGGTTAAAGACATACTTCATATATTTAATGTCCAACAAGTGTTTCTAAATCCCTACAGTTAAACAAATTTACTATGCAATTTCATAACAGGCTAGAGCAATATTTCCTCGAGGTTTTCCGGACAACAGGCATTCATAAAGAACCGGTAAGGGTTTTCGTTTGGTAAAGTATCCGATATTGCACTAAGAACGCTCGAGATTAATTTCAATCTTAGTTTTAGAGCAATAGACATTGATATATTATCGTTTGACGTTAAATAGATCGGAAAACTCGTTGGTTCGATACGTGTGAAGCCATTTAACAGCGTTCACTTACACAGCACAGCCCGTTGTCTATGGACAGTATCAAATGCACAATTTCGTCACTAAAATAAATCTACGCTTTCCGCGACACAGATAAGCATATACTTTCGTTTTTTTGATCGAGTCCTATACAAGATTTTTTTTTCGAAATAAAAGTGCCCTCGATGACGCTTATATCCGCTTGTAAGTTCACTACCGACAAGTGAAAATTATCGAAAGCGACGGTCTTTTTGTTTGCTTCGATCTCATTTATTTATACGTGTAAGCGATTTCTAGCTTCACAAATGGTCATCGGACTCGTAAAGAATCCGATGACTTCTAATCGGACGGATTTTATCATTTTAGAGAGTGACCAATCGTTTGGCGTATAAATTGTAAACGTCGACGCTGTCGCGCATTTCGAACGAGGCGGAATTTACGATTAAAACGATACCTGACGAAGGATTAAGATTTCTAAATCAACGGTAATGCGAAATCTATGTGATGAACACGTCGAAACGAATGATAATAAATCAGCCCATCGACAATTTCTTGAATATAAAAAAAAACTTTATTATATCGATTTTGTATAATTCGATATCCTGATGTACGATGGTCATATGACTCTTTAATTTATACGAAATTTACATTTTCAATATCATCGTATTTAGTATGTACAACATTCACCACAAGACAAGTCCCTTCTGATATCATTGCAAACTCCTTTTAAACTAATGAATAATAAAAAGCTCCAACTTAAACGGAAAGACCTCGTAATTTTATAGATCGCATATCACGCTGATGAAACATCCAGACGACACCGAATACTAAGCAGATCCAATTTAATCATAAACAAAATAATTAAAACACACATTCCTCACCAGATTGCTCAAACACCACCCAGATAAAGATAAATCAAAACGAATAAATCGACGTTTGAGCAAAGCGTGCACTCGCACTCTAATTATCTTACAGAAGCTTCCATTAGCGGAGCGTGATCGTGACGCGCAAGAGGACGACTCGTTATACGTATTATAACCGTATTTTTTTCGCATTTCTAGATACCTTCCATTGCTCAAACGGGCTATTACACGTACGTATAATCTGTGCGAAGCTATTACTATTAGTTACTGACATTTAAAGGCGGTCGCCGGGTTAAGCGGTAGCCTCGCATTCCGAATGGTGCTTGTTATGCGCGAATGTCGAAAGTGAACATCTTCGTATGAATATTACTTGACTGGAAAGTTCGATTTTGGTGTTCAGTGTTGGATTTAATATTGTTGGAAAGTTCGGATCAAGTGTTTGACTCTAATTTAGTGAGAGATTTGTGTGTATGTTGATGAAATAGAAACGAATCGGAAACATATTATTTTGCATGATTTGTGAATATATCGATGTTGTTTGCATTTTTTTAATTAAAAGAATAAATTTTTAATTAAAAAAAATAGGGAAAGAATAATCATGTGTTATGTAAGACATCAGCGCAATTTATATGTTTAGATTAATTGTGTAGAATTAAAGAATCAATCAACGACTAAATTGTTAAAAATACATGAATATTTTACGTTTATATAAAGTGATGAGGATAAACAGACGTTTATCCTCATCACTTTCAAATTTGGTAAGTAATAGCAATAATAAATAATTTTTCTTACTTAAAAATATCTATAAGCGTTCACGTTTCTTAAGAATTTATGCATCGAAAATAATCTTAAAATATGAAAGTATTCGAACGTGAAATCGATAAATATCAAAGAACAAAAACTAAAATGTTAAATTAAAGCGTATTTGTTCGACCATATAAAACGGAAAAATCTTGACCCGATTCATAACACATACGAACGAGACAATTAATCGATTCACCGTTCGATTATGACACGATCGCGCATGTTTTTCCATATCAAGGAAACGCTCGAACGAGGAAAGGCGCGTCGAGAAGCATTTCTTGCATTTGCATTCGTACTTCCATAATAAATCAATTAGCGCAAATTTACTGGAACCCATTGTTTCGTAAACAAAGACGAATCACCATGGCGAGAAGACCGTGTCCGATGAGCCTTACGTAGAATTAATGTTTTTCAGAACATCCGCTTGGAGATTTGAATAAATTAACATAAGCCACTGAAGTGTGCTGTATTTATTCGCGGTTAGCTAAGTATGTTTCGTTCAGTATATATGTAATTTTGAACAATATTTTTGAAGAAGTTCATAAGTTTTCCTAGTGTTTGCATAACTTTGGATTTTTTTCCATATGCATTTAAAATATTTAAAAAAACGAAACTATCTGAATATCATATAATATATTTAAACGAAGAATTTATAATTTTTTTCTAAAAAATATTAATTGAATCATTCCGACGGAATCATTCGTCTTTTATTATTTGCGGTGAACGGTGAAATCGTCCGCTTCATTTTCAATAAAACATTATTAGCTCCTCTTTAAAAAATACTTCGAATTCTTCAGAACACTTCATCGTGAAAAAAATAATAATAAAAAGTGGCATTGAAGCAATATCATATTGCGGTGAACGCCGTTACGCGATTGCGGCGAAACACGTTAAAAATCGATTTTCCGGAATGATAACTTCAACATTTCATATATAAAAAAAATGTATCGAAAGCAACAAATCCATCATTGTAATGTGACGTGAGACCAAAGTGTAACTCTATATATCTAAACGTTTGGATTGAAAATATATAAGAATGAATAATAGCAGACGCGTGACGAAACGCGGAAAATAATGAGCTCGATATTACATGGCAAAAATTTATGATTTTCATAGGTAAACGGAACTAGGAAACGTAACTGGAGACGCCCTGAAGGCTTATGCAAGATATGGATCTGAATGTTAGTTCTGGTCTTCGAAACAATAACGATTGTGGTTGATGAATCGGGAAACTCGACTGCACTTGGGAACAGTTCCGATGCAATTTGTTCTAAGCGGTTCTGTTGGATTCAAAGGCTTATAACCTTTAGTTTGAAGTTATGTGATTTTAATTGGATCAATGGTGGTTTCGAAGATTTGGACCGAGATGTAAGCGAACTATTGATTCATTGTAGTTGGAAATGTATGAAGTTATGGTCTAGATATGTGTTAAGTTGTATGAAGGAAAATCATGGACAAAGAAAAAATATAGGATTGCACGATATGTAATTTGTCGGTGATTTCGCAGTATGTTTTTACTACACATCAATTAATATTCTTTTGTTTGTATATAAATGATTGATATAAACACGTACGAACAGTAAAAAAATTGATATTAATGAACTTTGATTAAAATAATAATAAAATCACCTTCAAGGAAGCCTTTCGTTTATTTAATATCAAAAAAATTAAAATAAAACCTCGACAAAAAAATTGATGACTCATTTAGAAGTATGTATTTGTAATCCCCTATATATAATAGTGGGTTTCTGTGTGTGTGTCCGTGTGTTCGTTCGTTCGTATGACGCTCGCGTCTTTAAGTTGACACGTCGATACGATTATTTTTTCAAATTAAAAAATGGCAGTCTCCACCGGGATTTGAACCGGGTCCGTCTTTTTTTTTCAAATATATACTATAAAATTATTAAAAATTATTCTAATATGGTCTTTATGCGTATACACTTAACGTCTGTAATATCATACTTATGAAATAGAACGATAAAATAGCAGAAAACGTGAACGAAATATACGTATCTATTGATTTATGTAATAGAGAGTAGCGTCTCTACCTATCGTGTATGCAATACGGCATATATTCGTTCATATGTGTAAAAAAGTGTCCATTGGCTGCATGTTCGTTGGGAAAGCGTCTTTATTGACTTATGTAATACGTCACATATATGTGTCGCTGAAGGCAAATATGTTATTAACATCGGACCTATACACTATCCACTATATATAACAAACGGGCATCGACTTTTCGCAACGGAACGGTTATAAAATATTTTTGCATAGATTTATTTTTTTATATATATTTACGTAATTCACAGCCGATGTTATTAACATCGGGCCTATATACTTGTAAATATATACTATTCAATAATTCGTTGATGTTAAGCGATATATATTATAGTAAGTATTATAAATAGACGCGATTACATATTATTATTCTTAAATGAACGATTTCAGCATCCAACTTCTCGGGAGCTACTTTTTCTTCACAACAAGTATGCAATAAAGAAAAAGCAAAAGCAATTAAAAATTATCCAAAGTATCTGATTAATTAGAAAAGTCATCCTGTATCTCAAATTATATAAGATGCACAATATAAAAAAAAAAATCGAATAAATCGTCGATACTTTCAATTTTATCTTTTAGAATAACCTATGTGTTACAATATTTTTAAATGTCAGCGTATAAATTCACAAAGGAAGTGCATCTCGTGAGCGTGCATTCCGGATGTACAATAAAGTGCAATGAATGATCATCTTTACGCATACGTGTATTGTTCGAGTGCATTGTTTCTAAAAAGGAAGCAGAAAATGCGAGTCTTCCCAAAGAGACATGATTAACTCGACGAGAAATCCGTTCTCACGCTCGTTACTGTTATTATGGGAGTAATTGTCTAATATTAATCAATCAAGTGCGTTGAAAGTGAGCACTTTTGAATATTTCTTCATAAAATGTATCGAATTACATCATTTTCCAACACATCAGATTTTATTTTTATCGA
Organism: Hydropsyche betteni; assembly: GCA_028571205.2. Taxonomy (NCBI): domain Eukaryota; kingdom Metazoa; phylum Arthropoda; class Insecta; order Trichoptera; family Hydropsychidae; genus Hydropsyche; species Hydropsyche betteni. The sequence continues at coordinate 116,495 of JAOXNN020000065.1, read as the reverse complement.
AGATTTATTCAATTTATCCACAATTATGTAATTCAATTGTTTAGATTGTGCACACATCGTTTATTCATTAGAATCTGAATACCTTATTAACGAACTGCATATTAAATGCAAATAGAGAGGAAATCAAATAATCACGCAATACTACCGTGAAATCGAAATTATGATAAATCGCCGAAGAAAGTAAAAGAAATCTAGTTAATACGGATGTTGCGATTCGAAATCGAATCGCAAATTTTTTGAGAAATCCCTAACATTCTTTTGATCGTGCATTAAAAACTCATATTAATCTCGTTCGAGAATGGATTGAGAAACCCTCGTTAACGACAACGCCGTTTAGTTTGGCGAATTACGCATGTGCACCATCGAACGGAACTTTCTTCAGGCGAAATTCCTCTCATACGAGAATATATGCCTAATTACTATCGTCATGTTGCTCTTGCTTTCGTATGTAGGACTAATTAGGTTCATCCAGACTTTCTAACGAGCAATCCATTCGAACCGCGATGTGATAAATAACTCATAAAAAGCGTAGGATTCTTTGTTTCACAACCGGATCCTCTTCTAACTCTTAACATTTAGTCAGCTGCACAATGCACATGCAAAAAGTGCATAAAACACCACAATATATACGTGCACTTTTCCTCGGAATCGTTGGCACGAACACGTTTTATTATAAACACTAACATTTATTGCTGAAATATTCAAGGATTCCCATAAAAGCTCGAAAGCGCTCGTCAAATGTCCGGATCAAAAATATCAGCTGGTCTTCGTATGTTTATCGAACGTTAGTAATGTTGTGATGCAAGCGAATAAATTCATATTACTGTATCAAAGTACCGGGGTTTGTTATTGGATTGTTTATGTACGCTTGTTGAAACTTTACTATTGCGAGCTTATTATTATACAATAAAAAAGTGATTGTATGCGGCGCACGTAAGTATGCGACACATGAACCGTTCGTTTTGATCAAATTAGAAATTTTATCGGTGTTTGAATCTCAATGCGGTCAAAGTGTCAATAAAGTTACGAATTTTATTTTCTACGTATGCATGTTCGGTATTGTAATTATGAAATGCGGGCGTTGCGTCGCGTCGATACATTCTCTGGTTTTTCCGTGAAATAACATAATTTCGGAATTGAAATCGAAAAGAAAAATCGGAGTAAAGCAGAAGTTGCGGTCAGTTGTATAATAATGGTTAGCTTCAGCCAGCTTTTTGCCGTATGCGACGTAAATTACCCACTTTTTTTGTTTTCCTTCGAATAGTGCGTTTTATTTTCATCGTGTTGCATTCTCTTTCGTTTTTTTTTGTTTTATTGCCGTATAATTGAATTTATATAACGTAAGCCGTAAAACATAAATCAAACAAATTTGTGTCGACTTACAAGGCGCGAAATTAACTACATATAATTACATCAAATTCGTTCTTACTAAAAATTGCACACACGCTCACATTTTGCATATCGGAATCAGATAGTATAATAAAGTATCGTTACATATAATATGTAAGAGATTATTTATTTATTTTTGCTTCGATTTAAATAACCGGTCTTCCATATTACGCGAACAGGTAGAGCTACTAGTCAGCATGTCGATATGTTATGAGTTTTAAATATGTTATGTCCACAATATTTTGGCGAAATCTGACTGTAAAGATGGTATTTTTCCGAAAATTTCTCCATTAGTTGTGTTTAGTTAGTAATTAAAATTTCAAATATATTCCGGAATAAATGAAATAGAAAATCGACCCTAATCATCAGTGTCTATTGAAACTTTGAGAGTTACATAATTAAATCTAAACCGTTAAAAACTTCAATTTAAAAGCTTCATATTGAATATATACGATCATTAAGCATCTGCTGGATGATCTCGATGACGAAAGAAAGTCTTTCAAAGGAAAAGGCGCTCTTTTGCCGACAAAGGAACGTTACATAACAGTTTCATAGATCATTAAATGGACCACGAGTGCGATGAACAACGATCTCATCTTCCGATTTTTTTCTCCATAAACAGAAGTTCAAAAGTGAACTCCAAAGACAAAGACTAATTTCATATAAATTGCAACAGTATTTTGATTTATAATTTTAGTTCAATTAACTGTATCAGCTTGTAAAAACATTGTTTGGCTTACCGACTGATCGGACGGGTCACAGTTAACTTGTTCCTGTCTGAGGCGATGTTTAGAGTTGGACAATGAATGTCTTGAATACTGATTTGCTATTTGTATATGCTTCGTCCATATTGATCACATTGCACGAATTTTCGTCAACGCTTGCTCGTTTCGTAACCGTCTTAATTGGATTATGTTATATAATTTAATTTGTGTGACAATAAATTACGAAAGATTTATATTATGTTATAAAGGAAACGAATGAATCAATTAAAATGGATTATCATCCATTAAATAAATATTAGAAATGAATAAGTTGGTTTCTGTTTTACTATTGAACGATCGAGCAAATTACTGAAATAGGCAAAAAGTCTATTTATTGGCAATAAATTTATGTTTTATTTTTTCGAACGCGGCTACAAAAACACGTGTTTTATTGTAAAGGTAAAAGAAAGCGTATTATAAATAATGTAGAGAATAAAAGCGATTTCACCCACAGAACGTTTTCGGTCGAATGATTTTGTTCATTTTATGAATGGGAGATTTCTTGTTTTAAGTTAGTTCGCGGTTTTTCGATTGAAAACCTTCGATATTGGTATTGCGATGTATGAAAAATGATCGGCGTTCAAAGTATTAAGTGTTAGCCTGAATTGCTATTTGTACGTGCTAAACTATATAGCTGTGGGGTCAATCAATGGGTTTTTGTTCGCAAGAAATTGTGCCATCGCATTAAAAGTGATAAATCTTCGTTAGATTCGTTTATACGAAAGAAATTCGTTTCGAGTTAAATAATATTTTAATTTTATTCTTGCCATGTAAACGTGACCTTAGAACATTGCGAAAAGTAAAAGTTGAACAATACGTGTCATTCGAAACCCATATACAAATTTAATTAGCTATTTCCCATTTACCATTGCAAATATTTGAAAAGTGGAGAATATTGACGATTTTGTGAATTGAAATTTTATTCGAATAAGCGAATGAATGGATTCAAAGCGGTTGCAAAATAATAATAATAATTTCCACTCTTCTCATGTGTCGAACATATGCGTTTACAAGTGAAAAATAGACATTGATCTATTATTATAACTAAGTGACCGTTAACAAGTCTCGTTGAAGTCGACATTGACACACAAACACACAATTTTGAGAACATGCATATTTGAATTCACAAGTGTCAAAAGTAATTATAGAAAAATGTTTATCTGAATGCTCAAAACAAAGTAGCTAAATATTTTTTGATCTGCTTTTAAAAAACAATTATAATGTTACATAACGATAAAAGGTTTATATTTTTTTTTTTAGAAATTTCCATAAAATTTGCATGATACAAAATATCAATAAATAATCACGTCATTCGTATATTTTCACACGAATTTTCATGTCACGGAAAGAGACATCTACGCGCGGGGAAAACTCTCACACGAAACCCTCCAAAGACGGAACCTCACGTTTACATAATGCTTTTTTTCAAAAACAAATATTCTGTCTCATGATAGATTATAATACCTCGCTTATTCAAGCACGAACACATTAGAGTCTCGATTGGTTAGAAAGTTCACAATGTCCGTCTAGTTTCCACAAGCGACTACTTTTTTTCACAGAGAAAATCTAGGCAAACCGCCTACTCATATACAGTACCATTTTTGGTGAAAAAATTCGCATAGGGTGCATTTTCTATATATTTTAATTGGAAGAAAATCAAATGCATGTCAATCTTTGAACTCAATTTCACGTTACGTGCATTTATTTGCATTCGAGACGGGAAGTGATGATGTAAATCGTGCAAAATGCCTTCGTTTTTATTGTACCATCGATGGCATGCATATTTGAAAACTTACCGAGATGAAAATTACATAATTTCGCGTGTATTATTATTATGATATTTCGTAACAGTTCTCGGTGGTTAACGGTTGTAATTGTATATAAAACGCCTTCTAAATCTACCTCTATATTGAATTAGTTCCGTTTAGTTGTAAAATTTGATGTTACGTCACTTTGAATATGAGTCAATTGCATATTTGATAGAAATGCAATTATTTTCGGCCTTCCGATGGCCTTCTTTATCTACAAAATCAACATCTAGCAATGTCAATCAGTGATATCGCGTTTTGTCATTTGGCATTTCGGAAAAGTTCGTCGGTGCGTTTTTGGCACCCGAAACTCGTTAGACTGGTACGAAGCTTAACATCGATCGAATAATCTGCGTTAGAATCTCTCTATAAAATATTTAATCTTTTTTTTATTATTAAACAAATCTGACGTTGTGCAATAGATTAGGTAATAATATTGACCTTTTGTCTTCCTGGACGTGTGCACTTTAAAGAGGCGAAACCGATACATGCTCACATGGCGCCAAATTGATTGATCGTCAAAAAGAGTGGTTTTGAGCAAAATTTGAATATGCGGATCTTTTAAAATGTTGTTCCCAAAAAAATATGTCACTGTGAAAGTTCAAGATGCTTTAAACTATTTATAACTTTATAAGTGCTATAAATTGAAACAATTTGTTATATGTCAAAACGATATTATAACTGAAATAGGTAATAAAATATCGAACTTTCATATTTACAAATCCATAAAATATATAAATCCACCGGTTGAGTAATAAAATAATTAAAAAATTTAAAAGCATAAAATTATGAAATTTTATGCGGTACAAAAAAATTATCGCGTGAGAACAAACTTGTATAACAGTAGCGAAAATTGAGCAGGTCAGAATTTAACTCGTTCACGATTTGATCACAAAAAATGTTCACAATTAAAATTTAAACTCAATCAAGTTTCAAGCTATACACAAAACATATAATTATCCAAAACCAATCGAATATTAAAAAAATCGAAATCGATCCCAACCACCACATCGCTCACAACTTACACAACAATATACTCGAAAAATGTTACGAACCCACAACAATAATTACAAACCGTACCATCCATCGATCCAGTCACGACAAATGATCCCAGCCTAACAGCGACCAATTCGACAATTTTCCCATTCGATTCTCACCTTGTAGAGTTTCCACAGTGCGATCGTTGATCGATCGTCCGTATCAATCAGTGTACCACTCGAAAACGTTCAGAACGAAACGTTTCGACACTGACGGCACCTTCGTCGTCTTCGGCTTCGGCTTCATCATCGTCGTCGGCATGGTAATGGTCTCGGTCGCGGTCATCATCGTCTTCGGAGTGACTTTTTGAAAAATCGTCTTAACGCACTTTCATCTTTTCACTTTGTGTGTGCGTTCGTTCATTACTCGTTCAACTGGATCGGCTGTATCGTGCGGGCCGAATCGTGGCGATTTTCTGCAAAACGAAATTGGAATTATTATATAAATGAGGCTTAATTGTTCGGGTTTTTCAATGTGGTGGAAAAAGTGTTTCGTTTTTGTATACAGTAATAATATGGTCGAGTTCGTTTGTGTCGCTTTGATATGAATCTATTAGGTTTCTACGATTTATTTTAATATAAATCAATTAAGGTTGGTAATTTGATAGATTTCTACGAAGAGTTGTTTTTAGATCGTTTGAAACTGTTAACGCAATTTAAGTTCAATTACCAGTGATGCAATTTAGAAATTTAGAATTTAATATTATGCGAAATTGACGAGGGTCACATCGCAAAATTTCAATGACGCATATGTCTATCATCGATGACCGAATAGATGTCAATCATAATTATTTTTAATGGCTACTATTGCGCTTTAATAAACACCAATTGAAGGAAGCTTAAATCGGCCTATACGCATATGTACCTGAAATTTTTTTCAACACAAAAATTTGCATTAATACCAATTACGACCGCGTCATACTATTCAGGCCGAAATCTCCTTTATATTCAATTGAAGCGAAAAATTTGAATTTGCGCTATTATAGAACGTTCGCAAAGATCATCATCAATCAACGTTTTACGACCTCTAACACTTCAGTGGCCTTTACCTTTAGACGAAAAAAATCGCATTTTTTTCCCAAAAGATTGCATACACATTATGTTCATATAATCACGGTCGTTTCGCGACGGATCTTACACCTACGAGTGGTTGGTTTGACGAATATTGAAAAGTCGAAATAATATATTACCCAGAAACGAATAAGATGAAAAAATCAAAACAGAAACGTACGGAAAAGTTGTGAAACACATCATACATATTCGAGGTTCGCTTCGGCTAAAACGGACGACGACACTAATGGATGCATCTAATTCATTTTCTCGGTTGCGAAACCCAAACTATTCGTCTATTCGTTACGGAATTGAAGTTCAATTTGAAAAAAAAACATGTTACGTTATGTATTTACGGTGCAAACTTTTTTTATTTCGTACGAATGTCAGATTAGTCAAGGTGGTATGCATATTACTGCCGACGTATGACAGTTTATCATTTTTCTGAATATGAGATGAACTATTCGCATATTTAGTGATAAATATTAATTTTATTTGGAAAGATGTTATGATTTTGATTTATGTTGAATGTGTTCACTGTTACACATATGAAAAAATATGTTTCGATTAATCAAAGAAATAAAACGAAGAAAGAGTTACCGCAATTATTTCTACACATCCCGGATACGTACATCCTTCAATGATCGAACATTGCGTTCAAATGAATACAATTTTTTTTATAGATTCTATTCGGTTGTGTATTATATATTTTAAAATTTTAATATTTTATTATTATTACCGTTTGTACGTTCTTTTTCATATTTATAATGCAACAACTGCAGGATAAATAAAACCTTTCTGATTCGTTCGAATTTTTTTATTAAAGGAAAAAAAAAAACGTAAATTGCTCAAACCAAAAATACGTAATCACATTTATCTGCCGACCGTACCAATTTTTGCTGAACTTCAGCGATCCATGGGAACTTGTGCATTCAATATAGTTCATTGCCTTTCGAAATCTATTTTTTTAATTTACATCACTTTGAGTTACTCTCTCATTGTTTTCTACTATCGATCTAAACCGAATCTTACCGGACACTATCAATACAACCCATTAAAACGACACTTTCTTCCACTTTCAGTTATGAAACACCCAAACTGAATCAGCATACGAATAGCTCACATAAAATCACTTTCGACCAACAGAATCCGAATCTTCTATATTTAGTCGAAATGAAACATAACGGACGAGTTTCGCACGAGTGAGTCAAGTTTCGTTTTCATGCATCGCGATCGAGTTACCGAGATATCGTGTCTGTCGCTCATCGTTTATTCTAATGTATGAAATATTTCAAACGTATGCGAGAAAGTCAAAGTGACGCTCGCGTGCCAAGTGAAAAACACTCGATATTTACATACACGGTGTATTTATACGAACGACGTATTCATGAAAGATTCATGCGATTTAGCAACGCTTTTGGCGCCTTTTCGATTTCTTTGACGCCTATAGGAACAATGGCCTTTAGTGGAAAATTCAAATCTGAATAGTCAACATGACTTAGAATTCACAGACTTTCTATCTCTAGGAATTTTTGATAAGGATTGTCTCAATGTATACAATTCGATGTTTAACGTCAGATTTTTCGTACAGGTGAAAAGGTGTCCATCTCATACAAAACCAAAATCATTGTGTTTTAAGCTAGAGTGAAGTTTAACGTTTATATGCTAAAAGAAAAAAAAACTGTCACGAATTTCCGTTGGGCAATAAATTTATATTTTAATCCGAACATCGTTATGAAACGAGTTTACGCACTTTGCGAATTAAATTATATTCGCCTGTCTCTTGCAATGCAATGGAAAATAAAAAATGGATAAAACGAGTTCGCTTTTGTAAATTTTGTAAGATGCTTCTTCGTTTTGTCAATCCGGGGCCCGTCCATTGAGTAACTCTAAACGAATTACTCGCAACATACAATCGTATGGCTTTCGATAACAATGTGTTATTATAATAAGAAAAATCCGTCACCTATTGTTGCCGCGAAAAGAAAAGAATTGAATCCGAGAAAAAAAATCGTCAATTTTATAGACGAAAAAATCGATGAATGTCCGTTGCATAAGCAAACAATTTTCGATTTCTCCTCGGCGCAAAGTGAGCACACGTCACACTCTTATAAACAGTTGTATAAACATTGAACGATTCGAAATGTCGATAATGCCAAGGTTACATATAGAATCGAACTTTCTTTCAGCAACAATCATGAGAACACACATACTCTATTGAATCTGGGAATCGGGGAGATTCCGCAACAAAACGCTTGATCGAAAAATTTCACGGCAACAGGACCGTGTGAACTTCAATCCACGAATATGTAAACCTTAATTGATAAACCGTACGTTAGAAGCATATCGAATGATTGTAACGTTTCGTCAGGTGATTCGACGATATTACAATGTTACAAATCATCAGAGTTAAACGCGTATGTAACTTTTTTCACAGCATGAGTTAACAAATCGCAAGGTCGTTTGCGGGATTTTTCGTTCACTTTCTAAAGGCCGAACGAATTCTCGATACGCGCTCGACTGTGAACGATGATGGCTATGATGATGCTACCGATATTTTTTCTGGCCATCATTGATTTATAGCCGTATGCTAATGTATCGACCTTTGAAGGCTAGAGTTCAGTGCGTTTAACATATATATTTTTTTCGTAATGATGAACAGCCTCGTTTTGAATGCTCGCAGCCAGAGGGATCGCCGGAAACCGGCTCGGAATTATTATGTGTAAATTTTATGAAATATTCGATTGCATATTTTAAGATGGTTATCTTCGGAGGTTACTCGAGGTCTTGCCGTTATCTCAGCTGTTATCTTGTAAAGTGTTATGTCATAAAGTTCAAGCTAGTGCGTTCCAATAGTAATTAGTTCCCGTACCGTAATCGACGTCTATTAATTTATGACAGAGTTAATTATAAGCGTGCCTTCAATTTGTAATCTATTTATGGTCTAAATTATGTTTATATTCTTGATCAGTGAGGGTGAATATATTTTGATTGTCATTTGATTGAATAATTTAATTGAGGTCGTTTCATGAAGGTTTCAATACTCTTAGTATGTTTCAATTACTAGAATGAATCAACACTTTCAGTTTGCGAACATAAAATTTTTGATTTATTTTTAATTATCCACACATAATCTTTAATGGTCTGAAATGATTCAGGGACATAAATTATAATATACTAGCAGTAGTACCCGGCGTTGCTCGAGACTCGGCGTATTAAATCAAATTATTTTTTATCCGGTGATCGGTCGAACGATATATGGGATGAACATTTTTTTGCGGACCGTCCCGTTTTGGGTTCCGGGAAATATGGTCACCCTATTTTAATGATGCTAAAAACCTTTTCCA
>JAOXNN020000065.1:89101-107000 GCA_028571205.2 Hydropsyche betteni | reverse complement strand
AATGGATCTTCATTACAGTATGTTATCTCAGTAATATCCATAAATCTAGAAGGCAATTACAGTACAGGTTCGGTTCTTGATTTTTTCAACTTTATCGTCGAATTCTATATATCGTTATTCATCAATTCAATCCAAAGTAAAATCAAATATATTTTCTCAATCGTATATGATCTGAACAAAATTTATGACTAAAAATAAAGAAAACGAAACTGAAGCACAATCCATATAAAATTTAACGACTCTTCTAAAATATTGATCGTTACTTTACATTGTAAAGTTGACATTGATGATGATGTACGCTGAGTCTAACATTTAGCCGGCGCCTCACGCGTTTTCCCATATAAGAACCATAAGACATTGTAAGAATCGCGAATCTCTATGGGAACATTTTCCGCATACCGACACTCCTCATGTTTGGAAGGATGTTGGATTTGAGAATCGAAGAAGATCAATATGGGGCCTTGACATTTGTGTAAACCACCTCGGGTCTTGTACAGATCAAAATTATTGCGGTCGGTTCGATCTCATGGAAAGTTGTTCTTCTCTGGGTTTGGTGTCTTGCCATAATAAAGTGCAACTTATTCTGTGTTGTTTTTTTTAATTTCAAAAGTCGTCTGTCGGCATTATAGCGCTTCTTTGGGATGTCTGTTATTTTTTTTAATGAATCCGGATTTTTTCGTTCGAATAAATCAAGCCGAATTATTGGTCGTTGTTACGAAGATGTATTCGGATCGCATAAATATTCCAGTGCGTGTTTGATATGCGCCATAAATTAGAAAACCCATTCATATTTAAATGCGATTCAATAAAACCTTTATTTAATTATACTAATCAACTCAATTTTGACAAGTGCGGAACTGATGCATATAAATATGCGGAACTTTCACTCGATTCGTAATCTAATTGTTGAACATATTTTTTCTAGATGTTTAACGGACGCATTGCTGATTCAAATTTACGACAATGATTTGGACGAGTTCAAGGTTAATTTTTTTGCCAGATCATTATGCACTTTCTCTTCGATATCGATTCATCGAAGAAATATGTATAATCACGAGACGGATTTTTAAAATAGCTGAGCGTCATTATGTTTATATTTTACATAACAAAAACGAAAAATGTCTGATAAGAATCTGTATGGAGAATATTTATAGAAAAAAAATGTGAGGCACTTCTGTTTTTTTTGATCACCATAATCATTAATATGCACAGCTTATTCGATGTTTTACGCAGGAAAAAACTTTTTCGATATCATAGAAGAGTTGAGTTTTTTTCATATGAAATGTAATATATTTATAAGATACTTCTGATAAATTAAATATTTAAAATGACCTCTTGTATCTTTTGCCGTATTTCACATTGGTCAACTTCAGTGAGCATTAAAAAACTTAACGAGGGTAAACCTTAATATTATTCACTGTACAACTTTGAAAAATTCTCAAAATCAGAATTAATTTTCAATATAAATTCAATTTTAATTATAAATATTGAATTTGAATCGAATTATTATAGATATATATCTATATTCTCAAAGTACACGTGTAAAGAGCCCAATCGTGTTCTAGTATATGTATGCGGTTCTGATTTGCATGTCGCTCTCGCACAGGTACATCACATTACGTGTGTGCTCGTTCTGAATGTTCTCCGTGATCGATTTCGATCACCAGAGATCCTCAAACCGTCGTCAATTCGGTGTGAATCGATCGCAATCAAGGCCACGTGTGATGTGGCACCTTATATGTACACAGGAAAATGGCATTGCACAATAAATACATTTTCATGCTCATGTACCGAAAGTGAATTCATAATTTTTTTGCAAATATACAATGAGTACTTTCAAATTTTTCTTTGATAAATCGCGTTTTCATGATCTAAGCTGAACACAGAATTTGCAGTCGTTCAGAACAATTAGTAATTTTTTCCGAACAAATCGCAATCAAAAAAAGCATTTACTTGATTGAATTGAATGGTGAGATTTCTTGCGTTTTTGCCCCTATTGAAAACGTCGTCTATGTACCGTTTTCCTCGACTTGTTTATGCATTGTATGCGTTTAATCATTTTTTTTTCTTCAGACTCAATTTCAAAACGACGAATAAGCAAATTTGTCGCCTCTGAACGTTTTCCAAACCGTTTTTTTGACTATTGTCAATTTTTTTCGACTGTCACGGCCAAATACCGATATCGCTCCGTCGCGTAGCTCAGATCGAATTGCACGGACTGCAACACGGAATAAAAAAACCTCCGACGATCCCAAAACGTATTATTATATGAACCAAAACATGATAATAAAGCAGACGCATAACCCGATGTATGCATAAGCGATTTGTTCTCATGGAATTAATTTAAATAATGCGTCCTTGTGGGTTCGAAAGGGCGAACGTCACCGGCTCGATATCCTGTTAAGACGATTGTTGGATTATCGTTGAAAACGCACATGATGGTGTCAAAATAAAAATCCTATGCTGGTGCAAAAATGAACGTTCGAAAGATTTCAAAGTGTCACAAGGGCACGTTCGGCTCTAAAGATTCGTATTCTTGAAAAGCCGGTTGGTTATATTGATTTGCGAGAAATCGCGTTTTATAGCTCGTTTTCGGTGCAATATAAACCGGTCGAGTTTCAAGTGCAATCGACTGCATCTATTGTGATGATTAAATGCTAGAATTTATTTGTGAATGTGTTAAGGATTTTATAATGATAAAAAATCTTGAAAAAATAATTGGCTACTGAAAAATTATAATACGGTTTTCTAAAAATAATATTATTATAATTTAATATAATGATGATTATGCTTAACATCTTAACGATCGAGAAATTATATCAACAGATAAAATGCGTGTAGGTAATAATTATGGTATTATTTGTACGAAAGTGTTGCGAAATCGGATAATTGTATCGTTCGAATTAGAAAATATCTCGCCTGTTAATGAATGTAATATTAAATTTTTTGTGCTTAATGAAGCATAAAAAAAATATACTGTGTAAATTTTGTATACGTAACGTCTGACACTGAACAAATCGATTCGAAGGTAATCCATTTGACATAATTGAAACGAAATATTACCTGGGGCAATTGCGGACGTGTAATAATAGTTACGTTCTTATTGCATTTATAATAATTCGTGACGGTATTTATTTGGGAAATACCAATTTTTATTCTATTTAAATTCCATAATGATTGATGTTTATTTCAATTAATTATAAATCTGATGTTCGTGACAAATTCAATAACGATCAATTTCATGAATCATTGAAATTACCAGGAGCTATATTTGATTTGTCATATTGCAAATTTGAATTATTGTCTAAATGGAAAATATTTACAGTCAATATAAATTATTTTCCACCTGTGATAAATTGCATATAACATACTAATCGAGTTTCCGGGTAGTAACCGAAGTAGTTAAAGCAACGCTAATGAACTTATTAAAATCAATTTTGCCGCAATGAATCGTTTAACATTCCGAATTCCATATTGTTTTCTATCACCTTGAGACCGTTTACAATATCGGTTAAAAGTAACGCACACGTAAACGGTCAGGTATTTATAATATATCAATACGAATATTAGAATTGTTCTGCGAAGGTCGACAAAAATTGGAACAGGCGTTGCCGGATATTGAATAATAACAACCGAGCAAATCCTTCATGTGGAAATTTTCAGAATAGGTAATGAAATTGATTTAGGATTCCTAGAAAAAAAATACACTCGTTTCACACGGACAGTGCGAAAAAACGGTCGCGTATGTGCTAAAATGTGATATTCGGCGGGAAATTTCATAACAGTTGGAAAAATGCAGTGCAACGTGCGGCTGCCTTGTTCTTGTGGGTTTTTCGTCAGTTTTTAGAAAGCGCAATTGCGAACATGCTGCGAACTAGCCCCGAACAAAAAAGCGCTTTTTTTCTACTCGCATTTCGGTGTAATTGGACGTAACGATCAATATTTCTCCGTTCGACACAATAATAAAAAGAAAATCGCGTAATAAAAGTGCAATTATCCAGTGAAAATGCTGTGACGTAATCCTAAATGTCTAATGTCGTTGATAAAGCTATTGCATCGTCGGTGGTTGATTTAATTTCTGTAATCAATTACTGTTTTATTTTTTGCGAATATTATGGAGGAAAATTCGAAATAAATAACGATTATAATTATATATGTTTTTTATAAAAGTAAATGAATTTATTTAATTTTCATATTCGTATTCATTTTGAATCATAACGATTTATGTACAGGATCAAATTGCGTACTTTTAATTGAACTGAGAATATGTAAAATTGACAGAAAACACATTGAACTAAAAAATGTCTTTTTGTGGTTAATTTCAATTTCAAATGAAGAATATAATGAGCATATTTTACAAGAACGATCAATTAATTTACATATGAATACATCGAAAGCATTTTTTGTATTCTAAAATAATATTTTTTTGCATTCATATTATGCAGCGCATTCTGCGAATATTTTAAATTCTTGTATATTTAAGCAATTACATAATTGATACAAGGTAAAATAAATTATTCTGGAGAGTATCAACTCTCAATTTTCACATTGCGCAAGTGGTACAAGTGAAAATAAATCCGCGATTTTCTACGAACGAAAGCGAAATTTTCAAGCATGAATTAATCGAAATTTTGAATACGTGAAAAAAAAAACGCAATTAGTATGATTGAACAGCATATTCTTGTAAATTACCCAATTAGTCGAGATCTTTCGATTATGCCAACGTGTGCGTCCGAATAAATACCCATATATTTATCGCACGTTGTTGTTTTTCACTTATCATATTACGAATTTGAATAGAGAAAGTCGCACACACACAAAATTCAGATCTCACAAATCGCACCGACCATAAACGAATCCGAAAATAAATAAATTAGTAAACGAACAAATACCACAAAAAAAAAAAAAATCGGGCGTCAACCGCGCATATTATCACTTTCACACGACGAAAATAAAAGTCAACTTATTACGTTTCATTACAATGCGACCCGTGTCGCAATCCGAGTGTGAAATTACGCCAAAACACGAAAAACTCGAATACGCGAATATACTATGCAACGACCGCGAAACGAATGCACAACCGTTCAGCACGAACCTTTCTTCTCCGGCCAAAATGTCACCGGCTCCGCTCCAAAGCACGCTCCGTCACAAAGCACGCACAACAGACCGACACAGTCGATTTCGCACACCCAAAAACCGAAAACTTTGCGAAAGCCTACACGAATCGGCGACGACCGACGGGAGACACCGACGCGTCGTACGGGGCTGGCGAGCGCGAAACCCGCGCGGCGCGTCTTGCCGGTCGCGCAAGTATGACAAAACTGAACGGGCCGCCTTATTGAAAAGTTACTTTTACTCGGCAACGTGCGCACAAGTGGGCACGCCGCGGTGGGAGCCCGAAGTTTCTGCCGACCGTCCGTGGATTTCCCTCGGCGGGTTTGTGGGTGGATTTTTGGTGCCGGGGAGGAGGCTTTTGCGAAAATTCGCGACGATTTTTGCGGCGAGCGTTGCGACGTTTCAGCGAAAAGTGTTCGTATTAATAGAATGTGCGTTCCCGTTAAACCTTTGGCGGTTCGTTGGCTTCCGCTGTTGGGCGGATGTCTCTTATATGGACGTGTGTCGATGACGTTTTATTTTTGAGGTTATCCAAGTATTTAGAACGTTTGAATGTCACCTAGTGATTGTTTGAATAAAAATCGTATTTATTTATCGTAGGATCGGATTATTTAAATATTCTTTGTAATATTAAACTTATTACTTTTATTTTAAGTGTTTGATATTTAAATTGATTAAAAATAATATTGCGAAAAGTAATCACCGATTCGAATTTCTTATTGATAATATTGCAAGAAAATGATGATGATGATAATTAATCAGGTTTTTTATTGTTTTTGATCAAATTTTATCTTTTCGTAATCGTTTGTGTTTTCAATAATGTAAATAATTATCATTAGCATCTAGTGATAAATTTTATATCGAAATATATAACGACTATAACGAAATTTTGAATATTTGATATATTATGTTTTTTTTTTAGGTTTTACAAATGGCAATCGTATTTCGAAGATTATATTATCAGACACATAATATATTTATCGTACATATCAATGGATTATAATTTATGACCGAAATTAAAATTCGTCGAAATTTGAATTTCAAATTTAATTTATTATATAGAAAAGTTTTTAAATTTTCACACTAAAATTGTATGTTTGTGATTCGATAAAATATATATGTTTATGGTGTTCGAGAGATTTATTGTTTTATTTGATATTTAATTTAATTCAGTCATTATTATGAATGGGAGTACTAATGAAGTTTTATACGATGAAAAAAATTTCAATTCGATCACTAAGTCAGTGGTTCAAGGCAAGTTTCAATACGATGTTTAGTATCTGGCATTTATTATATCAATTAATTTTCGACTAGATAAAGGTTATCTTTTAAATATGCATCGGTCAAATTTTAAATTATTCTTCGGCTAAAAGGCAAAGTATTAATCAAGATTTATAATAAAACAAATATTTGCTATTCACCGATGACTATGAAATTTCAGTTTTATTTCAACAAATTTACAAATTAATTGAACATTAAATTAATACGTTCTATAGTTTTTTTTTCATCAAAAACTCAAGAATAATTTATAGGACCAGTTATATGTTTTAAAACTATTAAATAATATGAACATTTATTTATACATTCAATAATCACAGAACGTGTTCAAAAGATAAGAGAAAGCTCAAACGAGGATTATTTCTAAAATCGTGATTAGATGTCAGACGAAGAGCATCATCAAACGAGGAAGTCACGGCCATGTGTGTCGAAACACACCATTGTTCAAAAGCCAAATTGAGCTTCACAAAAAAAAAATCAATGATCCATTAACATAAATATTACACCGCCGATCGGACAAACATCAACGAGCGGCAACGTATAATTTGGCCAAGCTTTTATCGATTTTTCACGAAAGATACCAGTATTTTTCCAACAATCGAATTCGCAACACCAACCCAACAATATGGAGCGTTTCGATCGATTTAAATAAACACCGCGAATTATGAATTTCGGCTCACGAACCGACACCATATCGAAATCGCTCCACTTCGGAAATTTTCCGAGTTTCCTGCCCGAAGAACGATTTTTATCGACATTTCATATTTCGACTAAGGTCTCTATAATAATAAGATTGACAGGGCGTGGTGGGTTACGAAATATGCACAATATTATATGTACACATGACCCACGTTCTCCTATATGAAAGAACCTTGCTGGTAGCGACTTCTGCACTTACTTTGGTGACCGGTCGTGTGTCAATACCGGTCTAATTCGTATCCTTTCTGTTATATTTTATTTTGTGTATTGTAGAATTTGATTTGAATCATATGGGACCTTTCGATTTTAAAACTCGAGTGAGCGAGGGTCTTAGTTTGATCGATCGGTCGAGTTTTCTTGAAATTCGATATATGAAATATAGGTCATAGGAAATTCGTTTTGAACGTTGCCCTTTCAAAGGATATAAAAGAGTATTAGATCAAAAATAAAATTGTTAAAGATACATATAATACAATTAAATCAAAATCGATTTTAAATAAAATTTCACTCGAAAAGAAAGCAATATGATAGAATTTGGTCCGATTCGGGAACGATTACCCTATTCGGTGACCACGATTAAGGTTACTCGTTGAAGATTGCATTCAATTCATATGGTGTATGTGGGTCGTGCGTTTTAATGAGTAAACGTAACAGTGACATAATCGAAAAACCCACACGGTTTGACAGTTTACGTTTTTCCATCACTGGGTTTCCGCGTTATGTGGGTCACTCAGACAAGACAACAATGCGTCTTGATTATTTCACCTTTTGTTTTCGTATCGAACAAGATCGGACAATGCGGATTAAAAGTCAGAAACGTGTGCGAAAACCCCGACTGTTAACAATGGGGACAAAACCCTGTTTCTTCGCGAGTCCATCGCACCATTGGAATTGGTACCAAAGTCATTTCTACGTTGAGGCCATGCATGTTAAATAACACCTTTTTATTTTAATTTGGAGTAAAATAATAAATTTGAATCCGAAATAGAAGATTTGAATCAATTTTTTATAGATGATTTCTGATTTGCTTAAGTACCTTCCAAGATGAAGAGTTAAGAGGCAATATCGGTGATGTTTTTTTTTTATATTTTGTCACTTTTCTAAATACCGAATATTTACATAAATTTAGGAAATATTACAATTTAAAAAAAATATATGCCTGAAATAATTAAATTTAATATAAAAATTTTACACATATATAAACATCAACCTCGAAATAGAAACCTTTCATTCCAATATCACGGCCCAATTTAACTATTCGATCACTAGTTGGCCACCGTAAATAATAAGTCACCAATTAATTGTGACTTTGAATTAAAAGCTTATCCGAAAATAGCGATCGAAGTAAAACAACCGGACCAGAAGTGACTCAATCTATAATAGCAGCTGTTGTTCTGAAAAATCTTGATAGGTCATACCGGTCACGAACCCGGCATTGTCGTTTGACCACTCAACAATACCTGATCACTGTCCCGTACACTTGCATAATGGTCGGGTTTTTTTATTGAGTCAATTTAATCAACGACTCGATCGGACTATGAACGTATCGATAATGGCGATAATGGTAAGGAGATATCGGGATTGCCTTTACACGGTCAAGAGTTTCGTGTGAAAGTCGCCGATAGGTTTATAGAACAATGCAATGTGGCGTTTGATTCATGAATGACATGATTGTTACGGTTGATTGGATATAAATCGTTTATTTTTTTGTCGATTAACATTTTGTTAATTGTATTAAAGTATTAATTTTACGATATCTTAATTTTTTTTTAAAGAGAAGATACTTTGTTTGAAACGAAGCTGAAAAAAACTTTTGCTAAATTATCTTAGGTAAATTGCACATGGTCGTTCACTCGTATACTGACCGAATTAAATGTCGCTTAAAAGCAGCGAAATCGACGCACATGATTGATCTAAAGTATATGAATATCCAATCAACATGAAAGCAGACTTTTCGAAGAAAACATTCGAATCACAATCCCACGAATGAATACATTTAAAATTAAGACCCATACACTACCGAAAGCGTATTATTAAATTTTGAAACGATCGTTTCGGAAGTTACATAAAAGGGATACGAATTTTTAGAGTCGACTTCCTACAGTGTTTGGCCGTTATGCAAATCGGCGACCGGTTAACGAGCCACTTTACTAACTAAATAAAGCATAATATAACATTATGATACGTAATGTGCAACGAGAACGATTTTTACCATACAAAAATTTTTTGTCGATTTTTTCCGATCTCAATATACCAGTTTGCGACTGTCCGTACCAGCCCCGGCTTATCCGACCGGTGTGGCAAAAATAACACCGAGAAGCAGAAACTGGCCACCGTGCGATTGAGCAAATAAGAATCTTTACTGGGGGATTCGGAGCTTTTTTTAACCGAGTTTTAATTAATTCAAAGATTAAGAGAGTGAGAGTTGTCTCTCACAGCGTGTGTACGCACGACTGTTACACAATGTCGTTATTACGGTTATTGAAATTATATAAATGCGAATTTTGGATCGAATTTTGTGTGTGTTTTCGGTTTCGCAATTCAATTTGGTTTTTGTTACGGCTAATGGGTGTGATGGTCTAATTAATATAATAATAATAACACGATACGTCCGCATTCTTCGATACACATTTTATACGTGTTTCGCTACGCATGAATGAAAACATTTTTGCGAAATTTTTGTGCAAATTTTTCGTTGCTGGGGCGATGCGATCGATTAGTTTTTATTGTAAGAATTCACGGTTCTTTTGTTATGATTCGCTTATATAAATACTGTTTAAATGAAAATTCGGAAAAAAGTATTTTCGATTTTCATTCAATGAAAAAAAATAATTAAAAGTTTTAGTGACATCTATACGCGAAATTATTTATCACTTAATTTTTCCATCGAATCAATTTTACGATAAATTGTTAATGCTGCAATATAGCACTAGATGTCCAAAAAATTTTAGATATAAATAAAATCCAGCTTCAAAAAATAACTGAAAATTTATTTTATATAAAAAAATCAATCAACATCATTTGAAATGATATTAATTAGTTGTAATATCATCACACTGTATTACATATTGATTTCAATCTATTTTCATATCGAAACACAAAAACGAATCGACGCAAAAGGCTTCTTACATTTCCCACTAATTCCAAAATGAAAATCCCGAACCGCCATTACTCATAAAGACATCAAAATACGCTTAAGGTGCGATCAATAATGTTTTAACCGAAAAGGGACGTAGGTATGAGACGGTGCTTATTTATAAAAGCATAAGGCGGGTAAGGGAACACACACGACTATTACGCAATAAAATCTCGGCCTAATTGCATTTAATTAAACTAAATTAGGCGGAGAGTCGAGAACCTTTGTTATTTACTTAGTTCAGTTCTTTGTTTCCATTCGCTAACTGCCGAAGCTGACTTTGGCTACAGAAGCCGTCTGTAGTAATCAAACGTCGTACGATTCATTTCGAAAGCCTTTCAAGTCGAACATGAATTGGGATTTAAAATATATCGTGGTGGATTGTTGGTTATATATTTATTAACTGGTGGGTGTTTAGTAAAAATTAATTATTTAATTTAAGGAGCATTAGAAATATAATATTTAATCAATATTTTTTCGAGGATTTTGAAAAATTTGAAAAAAAAATACATTACATGCACTAAAAATATATTGTTAAATGAAAATAAAATATGCCATTAATTTGTAAGTGAAAATCGATGTCCGTAGTATAATAATTTTGGGAAATTTCTTCATATATATTGAAATAATAATATTTTATATATGTATGTAAATATGTGCTTTGAAAGCTTCCGATTGAACGCCATTCCATCAATTGAATGACCACTATCAAACCGCAAATGTTTCCATTTTCAATTTACTTCATTGAAATTTCCAATTGTGACGAAGCTGTTCCCGGCGAAATAAGTATTCTCCTTGAAACATAAAAATTGCAATAAATTTACATAAAAATTTTAAATGAAAACAAAAAGCATTTAAATTTACTTATAGTGATAATAATTCGGAATTTTAAAAATATTTTTTTTTCTCAATAAAGAAGAATCAAATGATATTGTTTTTAGACAGAATGACAGATAGGTAATATTCGTAATCATAATAATATTTGGATAGAAATAAATAGCGGATATTACCTGAAGATCGAATACAAATTTTGAATCTTATTATTGTTCAATAAAGGAAATTCAAGATCGGCTCGAAAATTGTAAGACGCGCTCACTTATAAGTCAAATGAGAAATTTTCACAGATTAATCTTTCACGCGGTGTGAAGTGTATAAACTGGAGAGGAATGCGGACCGTATAACTTAGTCTGAAATTTCAAGAAAACGTTCTCGTTTAAGTCTCAAAACTTGAACATGAATGATTATTATGGTGAAAATTTATGATATTTAATTTAGTGTGACGTTTATTCGCAATTCCACGTCGGACCGTCGCGTCGCGAATGTTTAATTGAATGCGGCAAAATACTATCGCTCCCATATATAATTGTACATTATTCAAATTCCATAACGAGATATTCGAACCATTTTGAAATTTTCCAAACGAAAAGCGTCCACGATGAAGTGGACGTCACTCCGTCACTCGACGCGTAGAAGTTTTATTTGTGCGAAGTTGCCATGGTCGTGACATTTTTATGGGATATTTATTAGTATGCCCGTAAAATTGGACACTATGGTGTTCTGCGTCTGACAAAAGATACCCATCCTAAAGCGGTTTACGGCCCTGTTCAACCATTAACCATTACCGAATTTCACTCGTTCACCTTACTTATGGGATAGTCAAAACCAAAATTGGAACCGACATCATTAACAGTCTAACGATTCATATTCAAAATATTGTTAATATAAATACCAATTCAAGATTTTTAGCATTGAAATTACATTTTCATTTATTGTAAATATAATTTTCTTTTTGTATCGATTTTAATTAATCGATGAACATAATCAATAACTTATGCATGCTGTTTACAAAATTTCACAAACCATTTTATCGAAAATTATATAATTAATATAAAAATATAATTTTTTTATATTCGAACATATAAGAGCATTAGTCAACCGAACATTTATATCGAAGAAGCGACTAAGAGTTAGAGCCCATCATCGTCGAACACTTTCGTCACCATAAAACACACGCACACGATCCACTTTATTATATCGCATATTTTGAGTATTAATCTAGAAACAACCATAGTTTGCCAGGGCACATAAAATATGGCCACCGCGATAGTAGATGACTGTATAATGATAAGCCGCGTGTTCAAAGGGCGTGCGACACAATTTTTACGACATGTCACTTTGCGAAATAACCTTTCTGTGGCGGTTTTTTTCCCTTTCACGTATGCGTCCTTTTTTGCGTATAATAATAATGTAATTTCGGATAGGAGTCGTGCGTGAATTTTCCGCGGGCTTTTTTCCCGGACGCTCATTTGCATTTTTAGAGCCGCTCGTCGGAATCGTTGCATTTTAAGGCTAACAAGCTCGCGAATGTTTGAAAGTTTTCCATGCGGGTGAAGTACTGATTTAATTTTTGTGTAGCTTTATTCGCGTGCTGTATTTCGAATAAAATTCTTCTATAAAGCGGGAAAATTGAAATTGAAATACAAAAAAATGTATAAAAATTCGAAAGACTTTCAACTGTTATATATTTATATAAAATGTAGATACTTTACAGTCAACCCAAAACACATACACACACCGTATTGAATTGCCGTTCATTCGATAATGCAAATGAACCCGCTTCCTTTAAACAAGTCGCTTTCGGTTAGCGTGGTCGAGTTTTCCTTACCCTCGAACGGGTCCCAGATTTTCCCGCTTTTCCATACATCCAAAGCGAGGGTTTCCCGATCTGGGGCTCGCAGATTACTTCGGCAGAATTCTCTCATATTCCCGGCTTGTGTTCATTACGCTCTATTACGTCTGAAACTTCTTAGACGTTGGTTCAAAGTGTTCTAACGATGGCGAAATTTGTTCGACCTACTCTTTGATGTTAGAAATATGATGTTTTTCGACAGATACATATTTTGTTTTTTTTTATATATAAATATTATTTTTTTTAATAGTTTTTAAGTGTTTGATGTATTATTTATTGTTAAATAAAAATAGATTTGTGTGATATTTTAGTGATAGTTTTGGGTCTTTAAGCCACGTAGTCGGCGAGTTCGTTCGAGCGATATGAAATTTTCCACTTGTTATTTGAAGTGGTAAAACGTTTTTTTTTAGTCATACCGTCTACGAAAATCTCGGCTGTCTTATAGAAAAAAGTTTAACTTTTATGAAAAATGTATCCTCTACCGAAAATTCTTAAATCATATTGTTTGTTTAATCGAAGCCACATCAATTTCTCTAGTTACCTTTGATAAGATTTTAAATAGGTTAAATTCAATTTTTTTCAAAATATCCGATTAATCAAAAACATAATTACATATTTTTCAAAGTACTGTATACTCTCGATTAACCGTGCTAATGCCGGAGAGGACGAGCACAAATAATCGAAAACACGGATAACCCAAACGATAGTTTTTTTTTTCAAAAGTGAAATAAAATTTTCACAGAAAACATAAGTATTTATCTATCTATATTTATAAAAATGGATGTTTGCATATTTGCTTGTTTGTTGCCGTTTCAATCTAACACCGTTCGACCGATCGCCACGAAAATTGGCATGTAGATATATTTTTTTGTCGAAAATGTTGTGGTATCATCAAAATAGGATGACCATATTTCCCAGAACCCAAAACGGAACGGTCCGCAAAAAAATGTATCCCCCATATATCATTCGACCGATCCCCATATAAACAATAATTTGATTTAAAATTTAATTCCCAAGCAACGCCAGGTATTACCGCTAGTGTTTTATAAACTGGCTCGTGGCGCACAAAACGATCTATATCTCGAAAGTTTGACTTTTTTGGGTCATAAATATCCGAATGGAGACTACAACATATTACAAAATCACGCCGTTTGCATCCTATATCTCATTCAAAAATACAATAGTTTCATTAAATTTAAAAAATTAACTGGATATACTTTAGGTTCGCTTAGTCCGCAAACGATCTTGACTATCTGGAACCGGATAATCGAGATACTGTGATTCACATGAAAAACCCCAAACAGTTTTCACACTCTTCAAAATCAAACTATAATATATACAATTTCGCGAACGCTCAACCGAAATCCAACATTATAATAATTAATTTTCCCTCCTGCGACTCCCACCCGAAACACCGGCGACTTCACACTTCCAACTCCCATCAATCGAAAAAGCCCGGCGCAAAACGAATCACTTCCAATCACAAAGCGAAAGCGTCGCTAACGTACGCCATCAATTCGACAAAAGAAAAACGCAAAGCGGCGCCCTTGTCCCCGACAATGCTTTTTTCACGGTCGACCCGCGCCGCGTCACATATTTAAATGCGCACAATTAAGTCGGGATCGGCGAGCCCGAGATAATCCCGTTTATAATTGAAACAATCCCGGGCCGGGATCAGGGCTGTGCCGGCTTAGGGGGCGGAGGTTTTCGCGGGTTTTTTGATTGGGCGCGAGGGTTTTTGGTGTTGGACTTTTGCGGGAGAGTCGGATCGGAAGGGTTTTGAAATATGTTTTTTTTTTGTTTGATGTCGCCAAATTGTGTCATTTAATATTTCGTCATCGTATGATGTCGTAGTGTGATGATGAAATCAAATTAAAATGATTGCGTAAGATTTTTTTGATGCTACGTAACCAATGGTAAGATTTTTGTAAAAATTATCTCCTATATATAATAGTGGATTTCTGTATGTGTGTCCGTCTGTCCGGCTGTGTATCTGTTCGATGACACTAGCGAATATGGTCTTTATATGCGTATACAGTTAATGTCTATAATATGATGCTTATTACTGCTTCTGGCTCTGACAATAATAAATGAACTGGTTTTATTAATTAAATATTAAAAAATAATTTGATTTAAAACGTCGAGTCCCGGGTATTACCGCTAGTATTGCATGAAAAGTGATAAATAATATGTTTTCGTTAATATAATTTCCTTTTAATATATGTCATTTATATCTATATTTTTAAATATTGAAATATTTGTTTTCATATGTGGTCAATTAATATTTATGATATGAAGTTTTTCTTCTAATATTATATTATGTATGAGAATGTCATATGTATTTTTTTCATTTAAGAAACGACGTGTTTAGGTACAATTTGACTTTAAAATTACAAATGAACTTTACAAAATTTCATATACCAGAAAGTTATTCTTTGCTTTGATGAAACTTTGAATGTACACTATATGTAAATGTGACGCGCGTAGTCCAAACTAGGCTAGTCCAGTAACTCTAAAAGCTTTCAATTATACGATAAATTACAATATTCATTATTCAAATAACCAATCATCATGTAAAATAATTTAGCATTTACAGCTATAATCCTTTTCCACTTCAATCATGAACAATTACAATTTTATTCATCCCACTTTTTGTAACATCCTTACACAATCCCTCAGATACAACTCCAACACCTCACATATCCACCTCCCATCCCACTACTATTCCAATCTCTTTACCCTTCATACTTCTCCCCCATACATTCCTTTTCATATTTGAATATCACATAATATTTATAAACGTTCAGTGTCGTAGAATTTCGAAACCGTCCCATCCAGCAGCCCTATTCAGGGTCCGCAAGCGCTGCCCCTATGGCTGGACCCTAACCGAGATTACGTAGGGCTTAGGGCCAGCCTAATTTTGAGGTCGAAGAAAAGAAAACACATCTCGCGACCCACACCCGTTTCGGGGATTTAAGCACGCCGGTAGGGGTCGAAAACGAGCCTTAGGGTCGGCCCATGAATCCGCTATACTGCTCGTACTTCACTCGAGTTGCCTTCGCGCCCAGGAATCTTCTCGGTTTTGATTTTTTTTTATATTTAGTTTATCGTCGAAGAAGTGGGGTTTTATTGTGTTTTTTTTTCAGGTTTTATTGTGGTTGTTATAGCGTGAGGTGCGTGAGTGCTCAGCGTTGGAGGGGTGTTTTAATTCGTTTCAGTTGTAAAGCGTTTTAATTTAAGCGTGAATATGCTGGGTTTTTAATGAAAGTTTAGAGGTTCAATTTTATTTTTGGTCGTTTCGACTATGACCATGAGCTTGCGGTGTAGTATTTATTATTTTATCGATCGCAAATATTTTTTAAAAAGATTTCGGAACGTTTTTTAATGGAAAATATTTTCAAAGTAGATCGCATTAGTCAAGTTTGTAAACGCAAAATGTTTTAAGTACGGAAAAAGTAAAAAAATATATATTTATGGGTTCAATTTGCCATATAATTAACTTGTCGGCGATTTGTCATAATATTGTTGTTTTTGTTCAAATTAAATGTGAACCCTTATTCAATGTTTTTGGCGAGTTGACAAAGGAAAAATGAACTTTTTCGCACTATGATTTATATGCAATATTTATGAGTAGTAAAAGTCTTGTGAATCAGTTGAAGTTTGAATAATATAAAACATATTAGTTATTATTTTTTGTACATAAAAATGTTTAAATATCAATGGTATCGTTTGAATATGTGATTTTTGAAAAATTTTCATTAGGTATTCAAATTATTTTCGATATTATTCAAACAAGAAAATGTAGGAACAAATTTTACTAATTCAAAAATGAATTTCCAGCGCAAGCTGACGACAAAAATCTATTACAATTTAACTTTCCAACCAATTGACAACTAACGTCAGAAAGTTTTTCCAATAAACCATTACGTCTATTATTCTTAAATAAACTGACATTTCTCTTTTCAAAATGAAAAGAACCGACAGTTCTTTTCATTTTGAAATTTTCTTTAAAGAATCCTCGCCCTTAAAAGAAACCCATCACCAAAATAAAAACAACCCATCCACAAAAGCATCCAACACATCTATTTTTATACACTGACATGTCTAATGTTGAATACACGATTTTAATTTATCATCAAAATTGAATAACATTTTAGCATAGATTTTTTTCAATGTATGTCTTGATGAATGACTCAAATGGAAATTGAAAAAAACTCTAATATCTATTATTTTAGAAATAAAACTCCTATTCGGTTCTGAGTTGATCACAGTGGTATAATATAATGCGATCAAAAAATGAACTTGAGATTTTGGCAAGAGATGCTTTTGGTATTAAAACATGTCTAAAGTTATTTTCTTTTTATCAAAAAGGTCTAAATTTAAGATTATATATCGGAGAGATCTTATTTCGTAGTTGAAATGTTTATGATTTCACTCATTTATCTATATAAATAAAAATGGATGTTTGTGTGTGTATGCATACGTTTACCACTCATTTGATCACAATAAAATTTTGTAAATATATTATTTGCATATTCGAAAAAGTTTTTTTATTATTAAAATTATTTTATAACTCGATCTGATGCTATTTTAAAATGAAAATCAACACCGGGTACAATCCGCCAGTATTAAATCAAATCAATTTAAATGCACCATTACGTAGTTAACAATTGAATAACCGCCATCATCCCCTAAATATAATAGCGGATTTCTGTCTGTCTGTCTGTATGTCTGTCTGCCACGATGACACTCGCGAATTTTTTTTTCTTCAAATGAACGACCCGAACCGCGACTTTTAAATGATGATGACGACGATGTCGACACTCATTTTGTTTTATTACATTTCGCAACAGCACGGTTATAAAATAATTTTGCATAGACATATTTAATTTTTATTTTATTACGTTAGGCCAGGCGCCCACAGGCGATTGGTTGCGACGCGATTTGTGATGGAACGCATTGTTTTGGGTTGTAGTGCGCCC
>JAOXNN020000065.1:57432-89001 GCA_028571205.2 Hydropsyche betteni | reverse complement strand
TAATACTGTAAGGGTAAACTATCATTCTACCAAATTTCATTCCAATCGCAGCTCCGGACCTCATGCCCTCCCCTTGTAAGAGCGTTTACAATTATGTAATGAATATGTATTGTCGAATCTAATTTATATTCAAAGCTATTAAAACATCACCTCAGTTCGTCTTTCATAAAAGTTAGACGCGCCTATTAAAACTTTATAACGACACAAAATTTCGCATAATAATTCCACGTTATTAATGACATTCCAAAAAACAAATACGAATCGTGCACGCTTCGAATCAAAATTAATTCGGCAAAATCGACTCTCTTCATGAAAAATTCGCCGCCCTTAATGAAATATGCGCAGATTTTTATCCTTAAATTTTTAAACACACACCCCCGACTAAAAAAAACTTTGAATAATGTATATCAATTCACAACACCGAAACGGCGATTACCCTTTTATCTCGTCGCTATAAATTTCGCGAAAAAAAATCTCGATCTGCCTCGCATAAAACAACCCGAAACACTCTCCAATATCCGCGGCTTAAAAGCTCGCACGATCGATGAAGCCATCGGAGCTTTCGGCAAACATTTGCCGATTTTTCGTATGCGATGCATCTCTGGGCATAATGCTCGTTTATCCCGCGGAACGTGTACTTGAATATTCATACGGAGTTTACCTTTGTACTATGTGCTTGTGGTTTGTTAGCGAGGTACAGAAATCGCGCGGATCTCTGAGGTCCTTCGAACGATCGTCGACGGTAAATTTTGGTTGTTCTCGTTAGTGTCTGATGCAAGGATTGATCTGTGGGAGGGGCGGGGGGCGGGGGTAGTCGTTTGCCTCCCCAAGGACTATGAAAGGATTTCTGAATTCGGGCGTTTTAGACATCAGTTAATTCGGTTATCAAAAATTTCATTTGAAATTTTCGCTCTGAAAATATTTTAAATGTTTATTAACATTTTCGAATTTTATTTAAATAAATAAATAAGTGATTTGTGCAATTTTTATTTTTTCGAAATTTTGCAAATTATTATTCGCGCGAGACGTCCGTAATTAATCGTGTTATGCTTAGATTGCGCCCGTGAGTTTGACATTTCATTTGTTCGATTATTAATTTCGATGAAATTATCGTTCGTTTCTAAAATATTACAACACATTGATCCAAGAATCATATAATAAGACAAACCGTCCGTAAAATAAATCGCAACAGTGAAAAAATGTCGAAAACAACGCAAGTTAATATTTCGATTATATCGATTGGCTTCTGTCAAAAAATGGCTCACACAAATCACATGTGTATGCGCTCATGAAAAAACAGCATTTATGTACTCATGTACTAATCGAAATAGTTTTGTGGTGGAAAAAAATAACTTCACCAATGTTATAATATACTTATTTTGTTTTGGATTTACAATAATCGAAATTTTGAAATTTGTAAATGGCTCCCGATGTTTGTACATATCAATGCCGAAATGTTGGACAAGCCTGGTTTAGATCTATGAATCAATTAATATTTTCCGAATATTAGTATCAAAGATAATAATGGACAAATTAAAAATTCCACATTCAAATGATAAAAAAATTATCGATCTATCGAACTTTTCAGCAATCCATAAGCAAACCCCCTCACTCATCACAAAAAGGCCGCGATTACACAAAACAAATTAAATTCTTCCGCCGCGTCCGATCAACCGCCGCTCAATCACTTATTCCCAAATAAAAGCACCGGCAAACAACCCTTACATACAAATTTAATTACACCCCATACGGTTTATTTAACAAATCGTTCACGGATAAATTTCGCCGGATCGCGGCCCGACGTACAAAAGCCACACAACACGGATTTTCGAGCGGGAGGCTTCGCAAACATCCCGTTTACGATTCAAATTATGCGACGCCGCTTTCCTGGTATGTTTACAACAATATAGGATATTATTCAAGGGGATGGAATCGTGGGGGGTGATAATGGAGCCGTTTTGCGGATGGGAATTGGCGACGCGCTTATCTCGGTTGTTCATGCTCCGGATGGACAATTAGGTATTTGACAGTCAATTAATCGCGAAATGCGTCCGTGTGAATGTGATTAATATTCATGGGGTGTGCTGGGTGTTTTTTGCGTTTTTTTTTTTATAGGTGCGGGGGGGTGGAGATTAATTTTCCGGCGATGGACGCTTTGTGAATTTGAAAAATTGTATGGTGTTTTCTCCGCGGAGCTGGGCCGCGGAAGTGTGGCGGTTTTAATTATTTTATTGTATCAATGTTTTCGTTTTTTGATTCGGGTATGAATATTATTTTTTGAAAATGGAATATTATCGAGAAATGATCTCAGATTGACAAATTTTTGATTACATGACGTTTTGCATAACTTAATCGATGAATCAGTATACAATGAATGCTATACAAAACTCTTTTTATATGGGGGATACGTTTCAGAGACTACCATGTAAAAAAAAAATTATAGTAACAATATAAAAATTGAAGATATAAGATGGAAATTCTATACTTGATAAAAAAATTAATAATGTGGTGAAATTTCATAAATAAAACATAAATTTTCATTTAATAACCATAATTGTATATTTGCTTGGTTCGGATCTTACCGTTGTGTTGTAATAATACATATTTTTTTATTATTATTATACTTAAAATGAAAAAAATAATCAGTCCTTTTTCTTGAACCGTGCAAAAAAAATTTAAGTATATTTAAATGATAAAATAATTGAAAAAATATTTATTATCATTATAAATAAAGCCTTTAATTAAGCTACGTTTATTTTAATGTTTGCAAATCGCGTTCATCTCTTTTTCAATTTTGTTTCGTTACCCTTTATTAATTTTCAATATTGCTTAATCGATTTCCCCTTTTAGCGAAACTCGGAAAGGAGCCAACCATTTCTCAATTTTCCATTTTCTCTCGTGAACGGTCCACGGCGAGCTCTGGGAAAACAAATTTATTATGGCCGCACAGCAAGGGATGAAAATGGATTGCAACACGGCCAGTTATGAACACGTTAATATTTAACAGTTACCGTATCCACACAAATAAACGCACCCCATAATTGTGTATAATTCAAATCCGTAGAAACTTTATTTAAAAAAATAAAATAAATCATGATTAAAAGTTCCAACTGCACGTCATATCTCTGCGAATAAGTTTCTAAACAAGCGATAGGACTACGTGCAATTTCAGCGATTGAAATATAGGAAAAGTTTCGGAAACTTTGCAAAACCGTCGCTCTTTATTTACCACTTGCTCTTTGTACGGCGAAGAATCGTGATGAATAAGACCAGGCGCCCACTGCGATTTTTAGTCGCGGCGATTATTTAGTCGCGAAAATGGAACGCATTGTTTTAGGTTAAAGTGTGCCCATATACCATATGGGCGCATTTCAGCCTAAAATAATGCGTTTCATTTTTGCGACTAAACAATCGCCGCGACTACAAATCGCAGTGGGCGCCTGGCCTAAGGGATGCGCCCTCGACGAGGGCCATCGCGATTTTCGAAATGAAATTGAAAAAATGAAAAACGATTATGTGCCGTCGTCCGTTCCCGCGGGTCGTGGAGATTTTTTATTGTAGCTTCCTTGCCTTTGCTGTGTGAATTTTTCAAAAGGTTTGCTGGTAATGTAAATTCACGCCGTGTGAAATCGTAAACGAAAATAAAACGTGTTAAATTTTTCACGTGTGTATGCGAGGGACTTTCGCGAATTTCATTTTTGCGCTTTTTTGTTTCGGGCGATTTAATGTTTTGTTATTGCATGCGTTTCGTGGAATTTTCAATTTTTTTTTTGCTTTCGTTATAATTCTGTTGAAAGAAATTTTAAATGTTGTTTCGATTTGATGTTGTTCAAATGATGAACGTATCATGTGTGCGATTCAATAATATTCAATGAAGTTAATTACATTTTTTTTTCGATTCGCGTTTCACACAAAATGAATTCGTAAATATGTAAATGTATTCGGCCTTGCAAAAAAAATAATGAAATTCGAGAGTACGCTAATATTTCAATTAAAATGAACAACGGGTTAAAAATGAAAACAACTATCCAATCTGATGATGGTTTTTATTCATTCACAATTTTCAATATATATTTATTTATTTAATACAAACAAAACATAAAGCATGGTACAAAAGCAATTGCGTTCCCCAACTGTGCATTGTAAATTACTGAATAATATAAAAAGATTAAATATGTTTGTATAAAAAATACAATTAAAAAAAGATTAAATTAACAAAGAACGATGCAATGAAAATGTGTGATTACTGACAATTAACATTCGTGCATTATTTAACGATATAGATTTATCATTATTTAATACGTATAAAAAACACTATAATTAATTAAGCTTTTTAAAAAAAAATTACAATTAAAATTCACATCGCGACAGATGCATGAAGAAACGTATGATGTTCATACTCTTTCGATGACAGTGACAGATGTGTGACGGCCCTTTGCTTCATCAGGGCAATACGATGTTCCGAATGAAAACTGAATAGGCTGAAGAATGTCTTTGGTATATTTTTTTTACTATTTTTTTAATATAATGTAAAGCAATATAAATGTTCAGACTTATTTTTACGTACACCGCTCGTCGTCAGCGGCTATTGCGACTCAAGACAAATACCTAAAGACACTGTCAGAGACATCTGGAGGCGTAATAGCGGCGTGATGACGTTGACGATGACGGAATCGAAACATGTTCTGGTGGAAAATTCATATTCGATTGGCTTAGAAGCATTTCCTGTGCACGATTCCGGGACCGGACTCGTCGTACTCCTGCTTCGAGATCCACATCTGCTGGAAGGTGGACAAGGACGCCAGGATAGATCCGCCGATCCATACTGAGTACTTCCTCTCGGGTGGAGCGATGATCTTGATCTTGATTGTCGACGGGGCCAATGCTGTGATTTCTTTCTGCATCCTATCAGCGATACCTGAAATGGTAAAGGTTCGATTTTAAGACATTTTCTCTCAATTCGGATTTGATTCGGTTTGTTGTTAAGGTTTGTCTTACCTGGGTACATGGTGGTGCCTCCGGAGAGTACGGTGTTGGCGTACAGATCCTTACGGATGTCCACGTCGCACTTCATGATGGAGTTGTATACGGTCTCGTGGATGCCGCAGGATTCCATACCCAAGAAGGACGGTTGGAACAAGGCTTCTGGGCAACGGAATCTCTCATTACCGATGGTGATGACTTGACCGTCAGGCAATTCGTATGATTTTTCCAATGATGTCGAAGCGGCGGCTGTGGCCATTTCCTGCTCGAAGTCCAAAGCGACATAGCAAAGCTTCTCCTTGATATCACGTACGATTTCTCTTTCGGCGGTCGTGGTGAACGAATAGCCTCTCTCGGTCAAGATCTTCATTAAGTAATCGGTGAGATCACGACCGGCAAGATCGAGACGAAGGATGGCATGAGGTAAGGCATAACCTTCATAAATTGGTACGGTGTGGGAAACGCCATCTCCTGAATCTAATACAATACCGGTGGTACGACCGGAAGCGTATAGAGAGAGCACGGCTTGGATGGCAACATACATAGCGGGGCAGTTGAAGGTTTCAAACATGATTTGGGTCATCTTTTCCCTGTTAGCCTTGGGATTAAGAGGAGCTTCAGTGAGCAAAATAGGATGTTCCTCGGGAGCGACGCGCAACTCGTTGTAGAAGGTGTGATGCCAGATCTTCTCCATATCATCCCAGTTGGTGATGATGCCATGCTCGATGGGATATTTGAGCGTGAGGATACCTCTCTTGCTCTGAGCTTCATCTCCTACGTATGAGTCTTTCTGACCCATACCCACCATGACACCCTGATGTCTTGGGCGTCCAACAATGGATGGAAATACAGCCCTTGGGGCGTCATCTCCAGCAAAGCCAGCTTTGCACATTCCTGATCCATTGTCGACCACAAGCGCTCCCGCCTCATCATCACACATGATGCTAGTGGGTTTTTGACTGGTTTCCTGTCACTGCAACAAAAACAAAACATAGATTAGTTTAATCATATATTTTAATTGCAAAACACTAAATTATTCTTTAGTATATGCCAATTTTTTTTATCAAAAAGATGTAAACCAATAAATAAGACGACTCGTTCGGTTTGAGTGTCGAGACGAACTGATCGCGTTGGTAAAGTGCAACGCATGTGTGTAAATTTTATCGGATGCAGTTTTAATTTTATTTCTATTGTCCCAGACGTCGCAGTGACGTCTCGGGGAAAATAAGACAATAACATTTTCTTCGTCTAATTTTAAGAGGATTCACATCTGCAACTTGCTTTAAATAAGTATCGGTAGCTAGTTTCTCGCATGCACAAGTAACTGCGTTCCGATCGATGCGATTGATTTTATCGATTTTTTATGGTGTATGCAAATTTAGATCGTTCCAACCGTGATGTTTTCAAATATATTTTATTGAATCGTGCATCGAAATAAATATGTTTTATAACAATATATATAGGAAATAGTAACATGATTTTTTATAAAGTTATTTGCAAAATTATCGAGTATTTTGATAATGATAAAAAAAACTTTCATAAATAAAATTTGAAATAATTATTGTAGCTCAATACTGGTTTGATCTTATTGATCATACAAAAAAATTATCTAACACTAAATAATTTAATGATTAGTAGAAGTCTTATTGAAACAAATCCTGAAGTTAAAAAACGAGTGATGCAATCAGCAAATAAGCGTGATGATATATTGAAAGACTATTTAGTTTATAATTAATATTCAAACTAAGAAAAAGAAAATTCCACAATAAATAAATAAATTAATAACAATAATAATAAATTTCACAATATCTAGTGTGAAAAATATTTCAAAAAAAGATATAAAATATTCGACTGATCCATTTTTGAAAGAAATTTTCAACAATAAAAAAAATTAATAATATACTGATAATTATAATCCAAAAATTAATCGTTTTCAAAAATATTCAAATTTTCACTAACACTTTTAATTTAAGAACGAATTTCACATACAACACTCAAAATCAATTGTATATCCAATCACTTTTATCACTTAGATACAAAACGAAAAAAAAATTAAAAACGAAAACGAAAAATTAAAAAAAAATACTTCCCGAATCTCAAAAAAACTTTTTTACGTTCAAAAACAATACTCAACATCCCATACTACCGAAAGCGATCATAAAAACCCCAACCCCCCACACCCCGACGCGTACAACCCGAATCCCCCAACGGGGGGACGCGCCCCCGGACCTACCTAGAGGCGGTCGGTGTGTGTGCGCGTCTGCTGCGCTCCGCGTGGTTGTCCGCGGCGAACGGCCGCCGCCCGTTATATAGGCGTCGCGACGCCAACAGAAATAGGCTTTGGCGGTAGACTGTGGTGCGGCGCCGTACACGGCAGCGTCGCCATTTATGGGCAAAGGGCCGAGCCCGGGGGCGCTCCGGGCCTGGCCAACACCACCGGCCCGCCAAGACGATGCTGGGAAGCTGTATGTGTATGTAAATGTGTGTGTGTGTGTTGGATCGGCGATCAGTTCGTGTGTGTATATGTATGTGTATGCGTGTGTTGGATCGGCGATCAATTCGTGTGTGTATATGTATATGTATATGTATGTGTGTGTGTGTGTTGGATCGGTGATCGATTCGTGTGTGTGTGTTGGATCTGCGATCGATTCGTGTGTATGTGTGTGTGTGATCGATACGTCATGGGCGCATCCCCGATCGATAGTGGTTGGAAACCTTTGGTTCTTGTTGGAGAATTCGGGTTGCGATGTCCGATTGTCCGATATTCGGATATATTCGCCGCTTTTTCAATATTCGTAAGTTCGAATATTTATGAAATTAATCGGATATTATTCGTGTTTTTATTAAGTACGTAATTTAGAATGTTCTTTGGTAATAAAATCGTCTTTATAGTTATGATGATGATATCTCGACTTTCAGAACTTTTTTTATATTTGTTTTTTAGGATACGTGACGAATTAGATAACAATCGAGATGTAAGCGAAGAGATCAAAAAACGACCCTTAGGCAAGGCGCCCACTGGCGATTCAGTCGCGCGCGATCGGATCGAAAATAGAACACACTGTTTTGGGTTGAAATGCCCACATATAACATATGTGCGTACTTGAACCTAAAACAATGTGTTCCAATTCCGATCGCGCGCGACTCAATCGCCAGTGGGCATCTGGACTAAGTCGAGACAAAAAAAAATATTTATAATAATATTTTATTTTTATCCCTTTTCCATAAAAATCCCTTTTTATTTTTTGAAAATAGTAAACATATATCTAATAAATTATATATTCGGATATTCGTTTATCCAAATATTTTGCCAATTTCATATTCGATATCCAAATAATTGATTTTACGAATATTTGGGATCCCTACTCGTGAGTGTGGTCTCGAGTTTTCCGAGAATCGAGCGTTGTTTTGTGCTAAATGGTGTTTTGATGATTTTGGATCTTTGCGTTTGAAATGAGTTCGTGTGTTAGCATGGTTGGTCTTTGAGGGTTGTTTGGAATTTCTAGTTTTGCGATGTAGTGATTTTTTAGTTTTAGTATGTTCCGAAATGTTCACGTTTTTTAAAAACCGAACGTCGATTTATAAATATTATATAATAGTAAAAATGGTGTCATGGAAATTTTGAATCTTTACATTCAGAATGGGTTCTTAATGCGCCCGTGTAGGATTAGGGTGAGTTTCCATGGTGAATCATCCTATAATTCAAGAAAATAAATATTCGTATATTTCTATATCTATTTTGTTGGTTCATTGGATACGTTAACACTCTGTATGGAAAATCACCCTTAAGCTCTTTCATAATGTCAAAGGAAGTATATGTATTTTTTCTTATTATAATGTGGCTTTTTTTTGTGAAAAAAGGAAGAAAATCTTGATGAATTAGTATAATAAAACCATCTTATTTCAAATAATATTAAATCAATGATACATATTTTAATTTTCTGACCACTCTATACGATTGATGGATTCGACGTATGTTTTTATTTTATTTTTTAAATCAATTATTTATGAAAATAATATGAAATTTCAAATATATCACCATGACATAACAGGTTTCTCTACATTACCATGGTGGTCAAACATGGCCGCTTGACCATAAGTTCGTAATGAAATAGTTGTGGAAAAATACTTTTCTTTAGTATTTATCAGATAAAACTTGGGAGTTTTCTTAAACTTTTCCTATCCCGTATCACTATGCAAAGGATATTTACTGTGAAAGGCAAAAAAATGTTCGAACTTTTGATATTATTGGAAAGACTACTTGTATCGGAAAATAATAAAATGAAATATAAATTTATATTATCCTTCAATAACTTTATTGATTCACTATGATTTAATTTTTACATACGAGAATATTTCGATAATCTAGCTTTTTCAAATGACTTGCTCCATGTGTTATTGCTTTTCGCAATATTTTTTCTCGCCGACATTTGTTTCCTCCGGAAATTTATATATCAAAAATGACTTTGATGTGTTCAAAAAAATGTGTATTTTCTCGTAAATATTCTGTTTTATTTAACCAAAATCAACTACTCCAATAGTGCTGACAACTAAGGGAATACACACGACAAAAAAAAAGATAAATTTCATTGTCGTCATATCCTTTTGCGTTATTGATTTATAAAAATTGTTATCTTCAATCAGCGTGCTTCGTTATTTCAATATATAGCATTCTATATCAATATTAAATTTATGATTTAAATTTACATAATTCTTCATATTCACTCTATATTTGAAACGCATCAGACGTTATCGTGCACAATCAAATTATTTATATGACGTTTCCTTTTCAATATATTTGATTGCACTTCAATTGTTCAGTACAAAAACGCAATAAGTAATGTATTATTTACTATATTCATTATATATTATTATATCATTTCATTTAATTTTCAACCATATAGATATACTTAACGACATTGATCGCATTTATAACAAAACTATTCAAATGCTAATTAAAATTATATAGGTGCATTGGTTTTTCTATTATTCAATTTATTTTAAATATAAAAACATTGAGCTTTATTTACCCTGAATTCGTGATGAAAAACGGAATTCAATTCTCGTGCTAAAAAGGATTAATTAGCGTAATCCACTCCTGACCTGCACGTTTCTTTCTAATCGTATTTGACGCGCCATACAGACATTCATTTAACTTGCAGCAATATTTATAATAGATAATATAAAAAATTTAAGTTCAGTTCATAATTAAAACATATTGAATTTCAAAAAAAAATGCTAATCAAAATTGATAGAATATAAATTCTATCAATTTCAGAAAAAATCCATTTATAAAAATGAATTTTTATCTGAATACCAAAAAACAATTTTCAATACCCACGAGCACGATTCGTCATCCGAAAAATAATCGAATTAATGTTACGAATTCTCAAAAGTATAATGAGCGTCAATCAAGATCAAAAATCGGCTCCGTAACCAATCTTATCGATCGCTGTATTAGTGGTCGACGTTTTATCAAAGACATCGCCCTGAAATGTGCTCGAGTACTCAAACTTTCAATGTTAAATGCAAAATCAATAAATTACTTATTCCGTTAAAGTTTCCATTGTTTTGAACGATAGGGTTGCATGCTCAACATTGTCGTTTCTGTTTCGATTTGAATCAAACTTTTGTTTCGATTTTCAATTTGATTGCAAAACAGTGTTTTGAAAAGTACATATTGTTGCTCCTTAATTTGTCATAATAAGTTGTAGAAATAAAATCTAAACCATGATCGAAGTAGAAACAATTATAATATTTGGGTTACACCACCTCGGAAAAACAGATATAAAAATAAACTGTTTTTTTAACGCAGCTATTAAGTACATAAAATAATTTTTATTTTACAAATATACGTAGTAGTAGTAGTAACATAAACACTTAGAAATAATAACTAATTCAAAAATGACGGAGATATGAGCCATTTAGTAGGACTTTCTTTAAATTAAAATTTTGGAATTTAACCCCTAGAAAATAACGAAATTTTCATTGACATCGGAAAAACTTCATTCTTCAACTGTCACATAAATCATCTCAAATCCATTTTGTAATCAAATAATGTTCTTATTACTCATCACTTAATTTTTCTACATCTGAAAACTACATACATACTTTCGGGATAATGTAAACTGCACTTCTAAAACCTAAAACGAAATACTTTTTGCCTGGCATTAATTTGCCACTAAGAAAAATAAATTTTTAGTAAGAAGTGAGCTAATTATAAAAACTAAATATTAAACTCAGTGCACATTGCAATGTAATTAGATGCAATGAAATCGTATGCAATGTAATTTGAATATTTTTTTGTGGGCTAATTTACGTATTAGAATAGCGTGGCCCACCATCTTATTCAGTTGGTAGCCTTGCTCCGATATGTTGTGTCGCGCTTGACAGTTGTAATTTGAGGTTAACCTCCAACAAATCAATAATTATTGATACTTTTCACTGATGTTGACCCCCCTCCCCCCGTCGAAACCAGGTGGCGCAAAAAATGACCGTGAAGAAGGGCGTCGAGAGTTTTGAAAAGACGTCTACAGGATCTCGAATTCGAACTGACAACTGTCAAATTGACAGCTGTCAAACTGACCAACAGCGCGCCAACCGTTTCATTTAAGAAGTGAGTTTTAGCAATACGTATTTTCTTAATTTGACGTTTCACAAGATTTTAGCCGGACCGATAATTGGCGCCCTATCTTCACTCCCGACCCCAATCCCCTAACGCGAGCCACCTCTTAAGAACCTCTGGCATATCTGTACGCT
This sequence comes from Hydropsyche betteni, assembly GCA_028571205.2. Lineage (NCBI taxonomy): Eukaryota > Metazoa > Arthropoda > Insecta > Trichoptera > Hydropsychidae > Hydropsyche > Hydropsyche betteni. The sequence goes on along the minus strand of JAOXNN020000065.1, from coordinate 77,259 downwards.
ATATACGTCGAGATGGCGAGGAGGCTGCGCAGTGCGACCCTCGGCGTCCAGGTCCATGCGTATGTCGGTCATTCGTCGCGAGTCCGTTGCCTCGAGAGCAGCCCCCGGCGCGCCCCCAGGGGGGCGGCAGTGTCGGGACACCGCCCCCTCCCCCGCGCGAAGCCCCCGCCGCCCCCCGTGCCGCGAGCGAGCCCCCATCTCCCCTTGCCGCCCGTCCCTCCGATGTATATGTATGTTATGGAATTCTGAAGACGCTCGCAGTTGTCCCCCCTGTCCCAGTGCTGCCAACGGATTAGTTCGCTTTTTGAATATTGGACTTGGCGCCGTTTGGAGGTCGGCGAGCTACGCCCCGCTCTGCGTGCAAGAGGTACGCCCACCTCGGGTCGAGGAAGCAACTTTGACGGTGTTTTGGTTTTGGAGGAGGTCGATCGTTGGGGGTTTTGTTGTTTGGGATTTTTCGATGGAGGAGATTTTTGGGTTTTCGTTTTTGTTTGGATTTTATGTAAGATTTACGATCGCGAAGAATTTGAAGGAATTTGTTTAATTGACGGTTGCAAAGGAATTCTCATTATTTTGAAAATTTAGAACGAATTTTCGGAATCGTTCTAACTATATTTGTATAATTTATCTTTTTTGTTTTGAAACTTTTGCACATAAATATAATCTTTTTCTGAAAGATATTTTTGAAATGAAAATAATTATGGAGAAATCTAATTGAATCGAACTTCGTATTTAATAAATATAATCGACATATAAAACCATGCAGATCAATAAATAAAGTTTTAACTGTGTTAAAAGATACTCAAAGAACATTCGAATGGATTATGTCGTCATTGATAAGCGCTCCGTGGCAGTGAACGTTTCTCGTTTCAAGTAAAATTTTAGAACTTTATAAATTTCTTTATTGAATTATCTCGGTACAGGACAATTTATAAATTCATTAAAAGATTCATAAGGATGGTGTCGCTGAAAGATAAGAAAAGATATTGCCGAACAGTAGCTCTTTTACGAAACTTTTAGTGAAGTACAAATTATCAACGATATATAAAAAATATCTCAATTTATGATTGTATTTCAAAATTATTCAAAATTTTCAAATCTTTTCTCATGAAAAAACCATTCATATTTTTTTCAATTAATCTTAACGAATGTGAAAAATATTTTATTCAACAATACATCTATTATTTAACTGTCGTTTCTCATCAAGGAAAACAGTATAAATTCGGTGTTGATTATGAATCAATCAATTATAGCATGTTTGTTAATTCGGTATGTACACACACCATAACACATTTTATATAACATATTAAACGATAAACAGCTATGTGAGATATTTACTCACTTTCCCTCGTATGAAATTTTGATCGGTATTGATGTTACGTAAACGCAAGCACATACACACAGGAGGCTACGTGTTTTCTCGCCTAGTAGGGGACGTAATAAATTTCATTTGTCTCAATAGGCCATCAGTAACGAATAATACACGGGACACGGGAGACAAAAGCGAAGATTCTCCCAAAGCACTTTCGTATATAAGTTTTTTCACCTCGGCGACATCGTTAGGCCGTATATCGAGGAAAAATGGCGATAATTTCGTGCAAGGGAGGATTTATGTCGTTTTAAAAATTGATTTTTTCATGGACTTCGTAATTAGCTTGGGCGAATTTCTTTTGAGGATAACAACGGTGTTACATAATACGGGTGTGCTTTATTTTCATGGGGAAAACGTTATTAAGTGATTGGGAAGAAAAGCACTTAACGAAATTTACGCTGTGGATGGTAATTGATATTATTAATTTCGTTTATTCTCTTTTTTTCATAGCGTAATGAAAAGAGGACTGTTATAATTTGAGACGCGTTTGTTATTATGACGTTTTGTATAATTGGATTTTTGTTATGTTTCATTATGACGCTATTGAAGAAATTAAAGCGATTCTTAATTTTCACTTTGATACCGTTGTGAAGTGTAAAAATTTTCGAAATAAATGTTAAGATTTATTTTTTGTATGCTTTTAGTAGTAAATATATAAATTTCGTTTTTTTGGCGAACGTGATTTGAGTCAAATTTGTTTTCGCAGAATTCGTATTAAAAATGAATTATGCATACGATGTCGCGTCTCTCATCTATTCTTACGACTTTTAAGATTCGTTTTCTTTCAGATTTTTAGATTTAGCAATATATGGTGTACACATAGAATCATAAATTACTACCAAACTTCACTTCTACACAATTGGGTTTTCGACCGTGGGATGATTGGACCCCATTTCGAGGGGACTTAGCTCTAGATCGTATTAATACTGTACTTAGACTGATTACGTAATTATACGAATTTTATGTCCCGTGAAAATAACGCCGAAATTTTGTGCTGTTTCAATATTTAATTCAATCATTGCCTTCTGTGAAGTCGGGTCTTAAAAGGGCTCGTTTATATTTAAACAGTTTACTCATTGTCGCAATCATTATGCGTACGTACACGGGACACGAGACCCTAATTCGAAGTGACGTGAAAAATTTCATTTTTAAAATTATTAATTCACCGACGAGCGTATTTCTTCTTCCTCGTAAAATTATGGCGCGGTCGTGAAATATAAATGGGGCAATGATTTTAAAATCGGCTTTTTGGGTATTCGTGATGACCGGGAGGCAAAAAAAGCTTTACCCCGCGTGTCTACGTATACGTAAAGGGCTAAATTAAAACCTTTCGTGTATTCGAATTTATTCATGGCCTATATATTTTATGTGCGTGTACGCATCCCATATAATTTATATGGAAAGGCTATATCCTCCCGTTTCGTTAGAAAAACTGCTTTTCCACATTTCGTATAATTTGCGCATTAATTTACGGCTGAAGCGGCTCCTTCAGAAACTCTGAACGATACTGCGAAATTTCCCAAACTTCATCGAAAAACCATTGATATCAAACAGGAGCTATCAAATATTACGAAACAGAAATTTTCAATAATGAAATTAACGGAATAATGAAAAATCGTTTATTTGATTAGACATTTATAATCAAATTTCGAAGCTCGTTAATTAATTAAAATGAATCTGAAGATCTGATTACATTTATAGATTTATTATGAATTATATTTTGAAATAAGTTATTTTAAAGTTCTTATTAGAAAATGAATTCGCGCTATCGATTTGTGCCAGTTATGTAAAGTATGGAAACACCGGTCGCCGATCATCCCGCACTTTTCCCGCATAAAATTTGTTGAAAATTTGCCTCGTTTCACAACGGGAAGTTCATCGAAGCCGCAAAGATACGGCGATCAAACAGACGAAGTGCCGAAGTGCAAACATTCCCAAAGAACGGCATTTTTCAGCTGAAGAAGCGGCCGGTTATGATCGCGCTTTGCGTACACGACGAAAGGAAAGAGTTTTCCGCGACGACGCTTTTCCGATCGCTTTATTTCTGAGGCGATTTTTCACCGAGAATCGAGAAAGCTCGGGAAATGACAGATTTATGTTTCTCGCAAAGGAAAAACTCGAACGCGAAATGAAATTTGCGCCCGAAAAACGCCACCCATTGTATTGCCGCGCGATATCGAAAGCGATAAGTTTTTACGAGCGAATTTCGAAGCGTCCCGTTTTTTTTTCGGAGGTTTCTAATTTTTTTCTCGTTTGTGTATACGTGTGCGGGTGTTTGGTATGAAAAAGCGAAAATCGGCCGGAAAAATAATAGCGGACGCTTTTTTTTCGCCAAATTTGCAAACGATTCGTCGGATTTTATGGCGCAGAAATATCGGCGGTTTAATCTCTTATGGTGGATTTGAGGTGAAAAGATATGATTGTCGTGGATTATACTTGATTTTTTATTTTTATTTCTGTTTTTTATCTAACGTTTTAATCAAAAATAAAAGTCTCGTTATTTCATTGTGATATTTTATGTTAAAGAAATTTTTCGGAGAATGTAAATTATCCGATTGGTTCAAGTGTTAAAATTATGTTAATTAATAAATAATGTTCATTTGTATATAAATTTTAAATAATGCTAATAAATAAGACATATTTGCCAATTTTAAAATTATATAACTACACCTAAAAGTATATTGATTTCCAAAATTTGTTTATAACCGTACATATCATTTTGTTCGTCAGTTTTATTATTAAAGTAGTTTTGAAAACATTTCAAGCAATTCAACTTTCATCCACAACGGTGATCAATCAAAAATCTTTTCATTCTTTTTGAAACCGAGCTATCTCAAATATAGTACGTTTACATGAACATAAGATACTCATATGAATAATAACGAATATGTACTTGCGCGGAAACAACGGCTACATTAAATAAACCAAGAAGCACAAAACGTAAACGTTATATTATATAAACCCAGAATTTTCCAAATAACGCGATCGCAGATAACGACAACGGTTTTTAGACTCGACTCCGAAGTTAATATTATTACTGATAAGGGCATTCCGGTACTGTGAGCCAGAGATAACCTTTCGTTTTCGGTAAGCAACGATTTACTATGTATGAGCTATTGAGCGCGAACGTGCCACCTTTTTTTTCATCCCCATACCCGAAATCTCGAAAAACTCCCTTTAGGGAAAAAAAACGTATGGGACGCGGAAAAGAGCAGGTGTTTTTCCAGGTCTTGAAGGAAATTTCGATTCAAATTTTTTCATCCCGTTGCGGAATTTTTCCTAGCCACGCGCGAATATTTTATCTCGTCTGCGGTTTTGAATAATTTTGCCGGCAGCGATTAAGTGAATAAATATTTTTTCCACACACTTTTTTCCCGAAAGCCGGCGGATCCAATTTGAAAGTTTAGTGTGTTCGGTTTCGAATCGTCGAAAGTTTCCTTCGTCGGCGGTCTTGTGTATTTTAAATTTTAAATTGAACGTGCACGGGTTTACTAACAATTCCGCATTGTTAGAGACGCGATATTACAAAGGACGGAATCGAGTCAAACGCTTGCCACTGGTACGGCATTGCTTATTCTGCTTTGAATTTGAACGTTTTGGCGGAAAATTTAATGTGTGCACGTATTGTAAAGCTTTTGTTCGCATTGTGTGACTTAATCCTACGATTTGTAATTATATGAATATTTAAAGCGTTAAGGACTTCACTGAAATTTACAACATGTTAAAAAATATTTATTCGAATTTTACTTTGAATGTGAACGAAAATTTATTATTAATCTAATATAATATACATAAAAATGAGTTAAGTTAAAATATTCGATTTATTCAAAATTAAATGAATGTTTTTTTTTCGAATAACTCGTAAATATTTCAATGGCGAAATTTCGGGCACACAATTTACATGTTTCGGTCTACGTATATAAAAATTTAGCTACAATCAACGGTTCCGCATTTAGTCCTCGCTAATCCGACGGGATCTCTTCGTTGAAATTTTGGACGCCGATTCGCTTTTATTTAGCCAAATAACACATATATTTCAGTGGATGAAGGCACAGCCGCCCTAAGTACGCGCGCACGTGAAAATGTAGAAGACGAGGGTTAATACAACAATTTGTATTCAGTGTAAGAAAACAAGATGTCAAGTTAATCCGAAGCTTGACGATGTAACGCAACAATTTAGCTTTCATCTTGCTCATATTCGTGAGCGAATAAATACGAGAAACCGGAGCGGCTACGTGCCCTTTAGCCGGTCCCTTGGAACGATCGTTTCCAATTCACTAACCTACCCACGATTCAATTGTTGCGGAATATAATTATTAAGTGAAAAAATTTACGATTCGACTGTTTCAACGTCGATCGTGTCGAATTCAATTACATGTTGAGTTTTGAACGATTCTGCAAAAGTCATGTGTAATTTGAATTTGTTTTTGAACGGATTGAGTATAACCGTCTTGTTAGATGAAATCTCTCAACTCTCTTGTTATATAATTATACATCAGATTTCGAAGTCACATCGAGTTTTGTATGTTATATAAAATTTCTGGGAATTGAGATCGGTCGCGTTGATTAATTCAACGATTCAATTAGTAAAAAACAAGCTTAATTTTCGGAATAAAATTAATAATAAAATTTGTATTATCAGACGCGCATTGTTTTGATTTTGATTGATCGTTTCGCATATTGAAAGCGGTAGAATATTTTTTTTACGTAATATCAACCCTTTGTCCCGAACGAACGTCAGACGTCCAAAAACCGTAACGATAATTAATGATTACCGATTAGAACGCTCTAGTGAATTGTAATCATACAATTGTATAAGTTAATAATAATTCCGAGAGAATATTCATATTTTCGTTTGCCAAATCTCCACATTAACTTTTGAAATATTTTATATAATATTAAATTCCGCTGAAGATTTTTATAGGACATTAGAAAGAGATTGGATTTTTTTTATATATAATATTAAAAATGATCAAATTTATATTAGAGTTAATTTAAGGTGCAATTTTTACAAATTGAAACGAAAATTCACACCCATGCAATTTTTAAATTTGCAGCCTTTTAACGTTTCACATATCATAAGCCAAACAGGCATTTATTTTAATTCAATAACTCGATACGTTTAAAATGATGAAATTTAAACCTCATCCCCCTACATAACAAACTCGATTCCGCTGTCGAAATTGCGCCCGAATAATCCGATTTCCCGCGTGCCCAGAGGGTTAAAAATTAATCAGAAAACGACGTCCGAAACACGAATCCTTTATCGGCCATGACAAACGCAAACATGTGAGCGAACAGGCGCGTTTCAAAACCTTTCCCGCGTCTAATCGATTGCGTACAAAACCGACGGATCCGAACGTTACCTAGTGTCAATATTATGGTTCTGTTTGAGTTCTAGTTCTGTCGAATTGCTTCAGTCGAGAACTCTACTCTTTCTCGGCCGTCGTCAGGATTAATTAATTCGAAATATGGTGAGTTAGTTTAGATATTAATCTACCGTCGTTTGTTGTTTGCGTTGTAGTGTTGCGGTTGTCGGTAATCGTTTTCGAGTGGGTCTCGCTTGTGACTGGTCTCGGAAAAGCGTCCATTTTAAAAAAGGTGGAGAGCGGACAAAAATCCGATGTGCCGCGAAATTAGTCGGACGAAAGCTAATTATTCAGATAACAAACTTAACGACCCGGGTTTCCTTTGAAATTTTTGCGTCTCTCACTGAGAGCGAAAATTTAAATAATTATATTTTCCAAGTAGCGGACTCGTCTTATTCACCGTACAGTCTCAATGAAATCTAAATAAATTGGACTTTTTTTTATTTGTACGCGTTTTTCGTTTGTCCGTATTTTTTATTTCTTAATTCATCTACTTGATACTGTTGTATTATTATCTATATATTATATATAAAAATTGGTTGTTTGTTTGTTTGTATATTTGATGCCGTTTCACTCCAATACCGTTCGACCGATCGCCATCAAAATTGGCATGTATATGTATTTTTTTTATTGAGAAGGTTTTTGTATCATTAAAATAGGGTGACCATATTTCTCAGAATCTAAAACGGGACGACTCGCAAAAAAATGTTCCCCCTATATAAAAAAAAATTGTTGCGCGTTCAAAAATTGTGACAATACGCGGCCTGTTTTATGCTTTTGTTTTAATGAATTTAAACAAAAAAAATTATTTGATTTAAAATTTAAGTCTCAAGCAACGCCGGGTACTATCCGCTAGTATTAAATGTAATATTGTACAATTCAAACTCTGTGCGTTGACGCTAATAATTTCGCATTTTCTTTCAATTATAATACTAATGTGGTAATGTTTCTAATAATTTTTTTTGTAAATATTATATAATTATAATATTAAATATATATAGTTACTTCTTAATAATTATTTAGTGGAAACATTATTTCACGGACGGATTTAATTTATTTTTATGGAACGCGCAATGATTTTTTTTGCAAAAGGATATAAATTCTAAAATATTTGAATGCCAATAATATGCTAACATATTAGTTGATCTGTTGGAAATAATGTATTAAATAAAACTGAAAACGTAAAAAAATATGATAGAAACTCATTTAACTCCAACAATCGATCGAACTTTAACGTAAAAAAGTCAAAACCCATTTTATTCCACACGCACACATAACCTTATAGTACAATAATGAGCAAAATTTCGCGGCATCTCATAACCGACTTTAACGTATAATGCGTAGGGAAATGACTACAATTTGGAGTTTCTAGCCGGATGGGTGGTTGTTGGCATACCCGAATTTGGTATTCCCTCCGCGATCCTCACACGCCGCGTGAGTAATAAAATAAACGATCTAAGATCTCTATTTATATATCCGCACGCAAGAATACGGGGCTATGCGGAGCAAAAACATATCCGCACACATACACATAAAAAAAAGCTAAAAAAGGGCCCCGGAAAAGCGGGAAAACGGCGGCAGAATCGGAGGCGTGCCCTATCCCGACGAATATAGGCCTTGTTGATTTATCGAAGAGGAAAATATCAATTTCTTCCACCCGAACCATCCACCCACACCGTCCCGGATAAAATCCGAGTTTCCTAGACGGTGACGAGTGCCTTTCAGCCGCGCTAATGTCGTATGCGACGATATTAAATAAATATTTGGATGCCATTGTGCCGGGGGTCGGCTTTCGGCTCCCGTTTTGTTCTCGGCTTGTTTTATCGAGTTTGCGTCGGTATGATGATGTGGAAAAATCGGTCCGCAGGGTCGTGGGCTAATGCCGAAACTGGGATTTATGAGTTGTTCTACGCGTGCCGCCGTAACGACCCCCTCGGTTGCGTTTAGAATATTAAGTTTATGCGTAGTGATACGTCAAAGTGCGTTCGCACTCGGGCGTATCGCGTTTTTTTTTCGCTCCGGAGATTTAAGGGGGTGTTTTGTATGATAATTTTTCAATTTAAAGAGGCTGAATCTTTATGAAATTCCGGTTTTTTTTTATAGTGGGATTGGTGGTGTAAATTAATTTTTTTATGGTGTATGGAATAGGTTGTTGTCGATGCCGAGTTGTGTGAGGAAGTGATTAGTAGTTGAATATGTTAATTTTTTGTACAGTTGTTTTATTTTGTATATTTTTTTGAATATACGATTAAGAATAATAGAATTTTCAATGGTATTTGAAAAGTTTTATCTTATAGTAGATATGATTGGGACGATTTGATGAAATGTGTTTTTTTTTAATAATATTATTATATTTAACGCGTAATTTTTTATTAAAGGGAATTATGGAATCACAAAGAGAATGAATGGAAAAGATAATTTTCTTCCTTATACATTAATTCGTGCAAAAATTAATACATTTTTTTCGAGGTATACTTTTTTTGTTTTCCAGATAGATTTTATGTTTTTATTGGCTTCATAACTATACGTATAATATATCTAGTTAGATATTATCCTCATTTTTCTCAAGATTAATCATTCGAACATTCTATTTTTATAATAAGAAAAGACTAATCTCCTAATCAACTAATAATAGAACACAATAGAGATATCAGACTAAATTAACTTTTCGAAATATATAAATTCATCGAAATCAAATTACAAACCAAACTATTTGATCCTGAACAAACACGGAGTTATCAATCAAATTTCAATCCGTATTTAATAGTTAGAAACACAATAATTCAAAATAATTTTCATATTCGCATCAACAACAAATCAAGCAAAACGGAAGCCCTGAAACAATCGTTGTTTAATTGCCGATTAAACCACCGACGAGCGACCGAAACGACCGTGCAGCAAACGAACCGTACACTAAAAATGACCAAAACAAACAGGCAAACAATTACGAAAGCACAGTAACGCGAGATTAATACAATAATATTATAGTTGGGCGCCTTGCGGTTGCGAACGCACTCCGGAGGTCGCCGCCATTATGTTGAATGAAGCTTTTACGGCTTGTTGAATTTTAATAGGAAGATCTCAAGCGCAGCGGGAAAAACGCGAAAATCCGAAAACCCACTTTTCCAGCTGTGAGGCTTTTTTAATGCTTTCCGGTCGCCTCTCTAGAGTGGCTTCACACAATCCGGTCAATTAAAATAATTTTCGAGTGTCCCCTTCTTTCGCGGCTCGCGCGGTGGGTCCTTTGAGAAAAAGCCAATTTAAACGCGCACAGAGACGTATATTTACATTTTTCCGCTTGCGAATGGTTTCGGCGGATGTGTAGAATTGTGGTTATCGTATGTAATTTGCATTAAGTTCGTATTGTGCGAGGTTTTTATATTCCGCCCGAAAGTTATGGGGATAAAAGTTTATTACGTAATCATGTGTGATATAATAAAAAAATATTTTAGGTTCTTTTGCGTCAATAACTTCGATTATGTCTTTAAAAATATATCAACAATAATTTTTCATAGTACTTACCCTAAAAGTGTTTTGCGTTTCATGAAGGGCATACCTTGCACTCGATCACCGATAAAAATGATCGAAACTGTCCATCACGCGCTCACTATATAATATGAAATTTGATTCTATAAATAATTCAAGTATACCCGTAGGAAATTTTCTTTTAGCTCCTATATTTACGAAGCTCTAGCGAAATATCGGCTTTGTCACTCGTCAATTTTTTAAGGGCGACACTTCGGTATACGCCAAGGGTTCGAAGGGACGTGACAAAAGTGGCGATCGTCGCCCACTATCAAAGGGAAGGAAACGATCAAATTGCTTGTCCGAGATATGGAAAGAAATACGACGTCACGGGGTCAATCGAAACACATATACTCACTATAAAACGAACAAAATACGTCGATGATGGGAAAATTGTGAACGAAACGGGACTCACTTAAGCGAAAATCTAATATAACCTTCAAAATTTTTCGTGAAATACGTACAGATTCACCATGCGTATACATGTATATATTTTTTAAAATTTAAATTCATCACTATCGTCGAAAGTAACCTATAAAATATATTTTGAAGTAGAAGGTCCTTTTGATACTATCAGAAATTCTTTTATTTATCTCATGTGATAAGAGAAAGGCTGCTTTCAAGGAGTTGGATACTAAAACCATCCCTTGTCGCATGGTCTTACAATAGACTAATCACATTAAGGTACTGACCATGCTCACTGTTTTCGAGTTTCAGTATTTATAATACGTCTATTACATATATTAATTAAAACTTAAAAAAAATAAAAAAATCTTATATTCGTACAATTACAATAGAAATTCTTCCGAATCCCGACTGACTTTTACGATTCGGATAACGGCTAAGAACACCAGCCCCTACATTTAAACCCCCCAATATCCAACAGTTAACGATCTAGAGCGCGAAAAAAGTACATTTTATCGCCGACGCGTGATTTTATCATTTCTCCCCGAGCTTTCACGTTGAAAATGCGGATTCGAACGAGTGCCGGATTAGATAAATGACAACCGGGCCAAATGGAGCCAGATCCCGGACCGTCGTTTCGGCTTAAGGGTTAAGGGCCCCTAATGGTCTAGTATACATACGTCTCGGCTCGATTCTCACGTGTACGGACAATTTTTATTATTAAGCCCTCACGTAATGGACCCGATCGTATTTTATACTAATGCTTCTTTTGTCTCTCTTTGTTTGCCGTTTGCCGTCCGAGATTCGCCCCGCTGCTTCTGTTCGGTGTCTGGGTATGCTTTTCGAAGATATGATGTAATAATGTTTTCGATTGTTTGTGCTGTGTGTTTGTTGAAGTTATTGGGAAACGTTGTATTTAATCTGGTCGCTTGTATGAATCATATGTGGATTGTTCCGAGTGAGAAATATTGAAAAAGTTGGGTGAGACTGATGAAAAATCTGTATATTCTTTCAATAAAAAACGGTTCAATATTTGGTTGCAAATTAATATTTCGTATATATATATTATATTTATTGTTATCCAATTTGTAAATGTCGAATGTGTCAGTTTTATGGCAATATAAATCACGTGTCGCGAGTTCATTGAATTCTTTGTATTAAAAAATCGTTCAATCTTATTTTTATATAGAGCATTTCAGTGTATTACATAATGTGAAAGTGCTACGATCGAGAGAATATAAGAAATTGGATTTCCTTTCTTCGCAACATATGTGTGACACAAAAGCACGTTTCTGTGACAAATAAATTAACGCTTCGAGCTTTTGTCCCGAACCGTTTGGCTGCTGAAAGTACTCTGTTATTATCAGAGCATCGTGTGCGGATGATTTAATATTCAAAAGTTCGTCTGATTTTTACCTTTCATGCATTTTCCACTATTATATGTGAGAAAAGGTTCAAAATCAAAAGAGATTTAATGGTAACGTGATTATTGTACGTGACTATCGGTCTTACTCTAATAGCGAACCCGTCGAAGGAATTACATTGTAAAACGGGAAAGTTTTATCCGTAAAAATAAGCTTGCAGAACTGAGCCAATTTATACTACTGTCCGCGAAGAATTTTCTTCTCCCATTGTATTGCCGGGAAAGTTTCTTTTAGAACAAAGCTTTTTCGCATCTCTTAACAATCTCCTTTAGTTTTCTTTATCCGCGATACACAAATACGCGATAGACGCTCTTTCAAAGAGAAATGTGGTTTACGCAAAAATTTTACGATTTAATCGATGTAAATCAATTCGAACGAATGGATGGAGAGTTTATAATAAGCGGTACGGAAAAATCCAATATACAACAGATGCGTAAGCTTTGAACGGGATTGAACGAAAATTTATACTTTTAATTTATTTTGCGCGAGTTATTTTGTTATTAAATTTCGCGTCAACCGTTTTCATTCGCGTAGCTCGAAAAAAAGTTTATCGCCGACACGAATAAATTGTCGAGGATGAAATTTTCCCGAGCCTACCCGCTTAGGTGACGTTTCACCCTCGAAGTTCGAGGACATCCATGCGAGTGTGTATGAGTGATATAGATTTTCCCACAACTTTCCCTATCTCAATAAATGGGGCATTCATATTTTATTGTAAACAAATATTTTCTAAGTAAATATATTTTTATTTTCATATTTCTAAGAAATCAATCTTAAAATTGTTATTGAGTTCTAAAATTAATTATTTGATATTGAATTTTGTTAATTTTCTTTAAACGAAATATTAATTCATCTTTAAAACAAAATTTCCAAATTACATAATGCTTTTAATATTTTCACATTGTATAATATGTATTTCTGAAAAATAACTTTTAAGGTTCTTTTATATGAAATTAAGAATTCTTGATGCGTACATTTTTGGTTACACAGCAAATATTATTAGAATAGTTAGATTCTTCTTCGACTTTCCTTAACATGTTTTCAGGAACTTTAGAAACCATATTAATGATCCTTTGTCACACAAAATATAAACTAGCAGAAAAAGTATATGTAAATATAATATTGTATAATATAAACTTATAAGAAAAGTAGAATTATTTTAAATAATATTTCATCCATGTAGAGGTTGATAAACCAGATATTTTTTGTTAAAAATTCTATGGCCAGTTCAAAAAACTTTCATCAAAATATTTTTACTTATGCCATTTAGAAATTTGATATTGTTTATTTCATTAGTAACGATCTAGTATCATATTATATAAAAAAATCTTTAGAGGAAAAAAATATTTCTTTCATCACTTATAATCTAATTTTCGTCTTATAAAATAACATAATATTTTAACAAAGTAAATATGAGCCGTTCATTGCACAAATCGATGAACTCCACTTTTTGAAAAATCTTAAATTTAGGTGTCAGATACACTAGCAAACGCTGAATGATAACTGTAATTTTTTTAGTGCAATCTTATCAGAATGAAAGTGAAATAAATTAGTCAGTTACAGTCTAATTGCCACAGGATCAAGTACTTGTGAAGTAAAATTAATAATTATTAAGAATAAAGTTAAATCAGGAATATTTTAATTTCTACTGTATAGTTTACCAATACATGGACGACATATTTTTTCAGTTTTTTAAAATGTGACTATAGTGAAGATTCAGAATTTAATTCTATTAATATAAAGAAATCTATAGCAGATAAACCACAAAGTTCGAAAAATTTGACAACAAATCGAAACAACGAGTCCTCGCATACAGCTGTTGAGTTAGTCCCAAATAATATATTATAACAGAACTGTTAATATTAATTTTTATGGAAAATTCGAAAAAAAAAAATAATAATTTTTTTATGTAATAAAGAACATAAAAATTTAAACAATAAATTTAACTTCACTACTTTTTTCACTTGCCAAATCGATTAAATCCACCAGTCACATAAAAATTGAAACATTACCGACGATTATTTTTTGGCTATTTTTTCTTATTAATTTTTATATATCGTTAGATAAAAGCTAAATCTGTATTTATGCATTCTACAATATTTATTTGAATTTATACTATAAAGGGAATTTAAAAAAAAAATTACATTATTTTATCGCATTTCTCAACTTTTTGTTTTATGAGGTTAATCGATCTACCCAATGAACGGCTTACATAAAAAAAAATACGTACATCTCACAAACCGCCCACATGCAAATCGTGACCTTTAAACTTACGCCGCCCCAGGAAACGATCCATACATTTGCGACTTGTGTAATTCGCCAAACGGTCAAATTATCCTTTCAAAAAACAATAACGATAAAGTCTCTTCAAAGAAAACGGCATCGGAAATGTTTTAAGGGCGACCCCGCGGGGCCGGAAAGTAAATAAAAACAATCTGGCGCGAAACGTTTATTATTCAACGGGTTACCGGGCGAACTTTCGATTGTCATGGGGCTGCTTGCGAGCCAAAATTATCGTAAAAAATTAGGTAATTTCGGTTCGGCACTTGCGAAATGCCAAAGGGCGACTTCGTATTTGAAATTCGTGACGATTTTTTATTGATATTTTGCCGCTCGAGGGAATTTTCCGCGTTTTTTGTTGTCGAACAAAATTTGCATGATTCATTCGCTGATGTTTTTCAATACGTAATACTTTTGGTTATATAATGAATTAAATGTGTTGCAATATGTGATATATAATTTTGAATGGTTGTAAGTTGTATTTTTTTGATTATTGCAAAATAAATCTGAATCATTAACAAATATTTAATATAATTGATCGAAATTAGATAGTTGTATTATAAAAAAATTGAAGCAGTTACTCTGTTTGATTAATATCGAATTACAAATTGTAATTCAATCATTAGAATTTCAACAAAAATAACTCATAAATTTTACAACGTTTTTATTGTTAGGCGAATTTCATATTGAATATTAAATATAAATATTTACCATGTAAATATCTTCGGGAAAAAGGAATGAAAACATTTTTAACGTATTCAATATATTCTTTTCGGGTTTCCGTGAATGATATATATATATTTTTTTCCCTTCATACGAGCCGAGGTATTCATTCTGAAGAACACTAATGCATGTCTATTCAAGAACGGAGTTTTTCAATTCCTCTCCGTCAGGATACGAGGGTTTTTGTTGCTTCCGCTAGATTACTTCTTCCTCGTGATTTTTCGATTGTCAAATTCGCAAAAAAGGGAGCACACGCGGAAATAATATCGTTCACATGCGAAGAACGGGTTTAATTTAAACGCACGCTGATTTTAACGCACCCTCTAATTTATGGTCCGTTCGAATCGAACCGAAATTTAACGGTTCGTAAATTTCACAGACGTTTTCGTTTGCATGTGCCGCTTGGACGATTTGCACATTATTCCTTATGCAAATGTATATTAGAAACGAGCTTCGAATACCGAAGAAAATGAATTTTTCCCCTCCGAGTCGATGTAAATAGATTTCGTTATAATTTTGATCGGTCGCGCCGCTATACCCTTTTCCCACAGCCCCCTTTTTTGGTCTCTTTGGTGGTGGTTCAGTGGGTGGTCTAGGGGTGAGCGAGGCTTAAAAGCGTTTCCGAATGAGGTTCAATTTTAAAACGGTTCGATATAATTCGGACGGCGGTCCGAGACGGAGGCTAATTCCAATAAATTTCACAATGAACGTTTTTGTGACGTTCATTAAGGTGTAAAATTGATTATATTATACAGGATCGACGGGTCAAATATAAAATATGCTAATGGGGTTTTTTATAATGAAATATTGGATGGGTATACCTCTTGTACAATTCCAGGTATTTCGATTGTGCGAATTTAATATTTATGCTCAGTTATTAAGGTGAATTGAATTTTTTTTTCATTTTTTAATGTTTGTTTTTTCTTATTTTTATTTCAGATTATTATGGCGAATCATAGACTATCAAAAGGATAATTAAAACATTATAGATGTAAATAAAATTTAGTATTTGAGACTCAAACGTAAATTTTTAATGCATAAGAATATAATAAGTGTACATATTCAATAGCACGTGTGTAAATAGTAATTGTTTTGTAAATAAGAATCTATCGTTGACCCATTTAGAAATAAATCCGTGTGGACGTGTAAATATTCCGTGTTAAATCGTTATATTCGATCACATAATAATAAGCAAAACACCAAAACACATAGATATAAAAATAAACCATATCTCGAATAATAAAAAAAAAAGTGAAACAAACAACTTGAATGGAACCCGACAATGCCGCACGACGCACCGACGCACCAGCAATCATCAGCCATCAGGAGAATGCGCCACACGATACACCTGAAGCACTTGAAGCGTCTTCAGCGCTCGCCGGAGCCCCCCGTCATATGATGCCCCATCGACAATAGCGAGGAAAACCCCATAGGACGAAAGGCGGGACGATGGCGACGGCGACGGCCCTCCCGACGGCCCTGCTGCTGCTGCTGACCGTTTTGTCACTGCGGCCGGCCCTGTGCTTCGAGGAGTCGCCGAAGACGAGGACGAGGCCCTCGTCCACCGGGTATCACTATTTCGGTTCCAGGGTCGAGGTTTTCTTGGGCATCGCAGTGCCGTACTCGAGCCAGTCGGCGTTGAAGGCTTTCAACAGGACGGTGGCCAACGTGTCGGCGGCCTTCGCGGCTGGGGAGTACGGGAATGCTTATAGGAACGTTTCCCTGCAGCCGTTTCATGTCGAGTTGCCTGAAAATGAAAGGTGAGTCGGTTTTTGGTTTGAGGTTTTCATGTTGTCGGATGTTGCGTTTGGAACTGTAGACTGCAAATACTGGGTGCCGATTATCGGCTCGGCTAAAATCTCGTGAAACGTCAAATTAAGAAACTTCGTATTCCTAAAACTCACTTCTTAAATAAATTCACGCTCTTGACCAGCGGTGGGCAAACTTTTTTGATGGTGGGCCACATAGCTTAAGAAATTATAGAGGCGGGCCAGAATTATAGACAAATTTTTGGAGACAGCGTTTCGGGGGGGACACGAAAATTGTGTTTTACCCTTGCTACGCTACCACATTCGCTTATATATAGGTAAATCTGTACTAGTTTTTTGGTTTTGGTACTGTATTCTAGCGTGTGAGACATATGGAATTGTTTTTGATTTTCCATTTTTAATTTTATATATAGACTATCCATGTCGATGGACCTTCAGCGGGCCGTACTTTGCCCACCACTAAGTTAAACTGTATTTTGTCTATTGAAATATATCTAAACTAGACAATTTGTATTCGAATATAAATTATCTAAAACGTCAGTCGAAATATATTTTAACCGATAAATACACTTTGACATATACAATGACCGAAACGAAAATTCACATTCATCAAAGATTAGTTAAGCAAAAAAAAAAACCAAGACACGTAAACGCAGTCTCGAACCCTTCTCCGCACCGTCAAAACAACCAAACACACTATTTACATTGTGCACCATCGGCCTTTGATGCTGCTGCTGCTGAGGCTTCAACATCGTCGTCGACGGCCCCCCGTTCACGTGCAGGAACTTCTTGGGCGCGAAGGGGTCGCAGACGCCATTGACGATCGGCACGTGGCCGTTCGCGAAATGGACGACCGCCGACGACCCTCCGTGGCCATTGACGAGCCCGTTTCCGTTCGCGGCCATCTTGGGCATCGGCAGGCCACCGTTCGCCGGGTGGTTGGCGAACATTTTCGGTTCTTCGCGCTTTTGCTCTGCTCTCGGGGGTGGGTTCGCCGCTATGATCATGCGTACGTGGGGATGCTCTTCGACTATAAAAATTGTTTATTTTTTATTATTATTCTCGCGCTCTTTTTGTTTTGCGCACGGTTCGTCGGCTCCGCCATGTTTGTTTTGTTGCGCAGACGTGTTAATTGCTTTAGCGATACGAAAATTGGTCTGATTCGAATGTACGAAATTTTAACAGGATGTCACGCTATACGTTGGATAAAAAGGAGGTAAATTTTAAATAAAATACTGCACGATTATATAAGAGGAAAAATTTTCTAAATACTATTGTAAATTTTTAAAACACTATTGTTTGTTGTCCAATAAAAATTACAGTCGAGAGAATAATGTAATGACGTCAAAAGTGTACATCCATTGTTCCATGAAAGACGTGCGTTTATTCATCGAACCATACTTCGAAAACTAAATATAATAATGATTATCGATTGGCGAAACTGATAAATGCATTTCAAAAATGAAAGCGAATGTGAAATTATTCATATTGCGGAAATAAACAACACAAGGTTGAATACTCAATACATCAGAATATTGAGTAATAAATGAGTGACTTATTAGTGAAACTACTATGTGCAAATAATTAATTTAAGGGAAATCGATCTAAAAAAAAAACTAACAATTTACGCTCTGAAAAACAAATGTAATTATCTAAAAAAAATTCTAACGACTTCGTGTTAACATTTATTAACACTTGAGAAAAACCAGTCGAAAACAATTCAGTATATAATAACCCTCGATTTGACAGCATCAACAAACATTCATATCATTTTACGGCTTCGTCACGAAACAACAAAAGTGTGTCATCATCGCAACGCGAAAAGAGCAAAATCGGCAAAACTTTCGCATTTCACCCCAGAAACGAAATGAACGGACTGCTGTAAGTTTCCCAACTGTAAACAGTCATTAGAGGACAATTGTCGCGAACAATTCGTCATTAGTACTGAAAAGTGTTACGAAAGATTGCGATGAATCCAATAACGTACACACAAACGGGATTACGAGAGACATGCAAGTCGGAAAACGGGGTTGAATCGATACGCGAAAATATCGTTATGTCCTCGTTTCGGGAAATCGGAAAATTTCCGATTTATCACGTAAACAATTATACGAGTCGTACATGAATATTTCTAATATCGTGCTCGATTCGACATTGATTCACACTGGTGTCGCATTTTTTTACAAACACGTTTCAGAAAATTTGCATACAACAAATTTTCATTGCTCTCGTTTTCGCAGACGACACCGATCAATTAACCGCGATAAATTAACCCAGATTCTTTCGAATCGTCCATATTAAGAATTTGCACATATATCGTATTAAAAAAAATCACTATGGAACATTCTAGTGTCCTAGCCTTCGCATTTTTGAGCGAATTCGCAAATTAACACAACACCGGCGCGATTATGGTTATGGTTATAACTTTTATGGCGGAGCTGGCCGAACTGGTCTACATTCGATTGAAAAGCACTGCTGAAACTGTAATTACCGATTCACTTATCGGATGGAAAGATTCCAAACTGGTCGAGAGCGACACACCGAAACGCGACACTACTCCATTGCCGACTGATCGAGGCACGCCTGATACATATGAGTTGGCCGCGAAAGTCAGCGATTGCTTAAGAGTCAGTCGTCGACAACCTTTTTCGAGTTCGGGTATGTCGTGTGCTCGCTCACGATCGGACGAGTGTTGTCTAATGCGGCATTGGTGTTTCAGAAGAATCGCAGTCTGTTCGAACTTTGCATGAAAGAAAATTTGATTCATCACAATCTTTTTAGATTTAATAAAAAAAATAATCAGTATCATATAACTTTTTCAAACAAATGGATAGAATATGTATATGTTATAGGCAAATTATAACGGCAGGCATTTTCTTGCGCCTATATCTGCCATATTGAGCTTTATGTACAACGATTTAAGGCTCATGAATATTGAACTATGCACTTATGACGTTTTG
>JAOXNN020000065.1:40831-55597 GCA_028571205.2 Hydropsyche betteni | reverse complement strand
TATATATACCATACATGATATTATAGACGTTAAGTGTATACGCATAAAGACTACGATTTTTTAATTCGAAAAAATGATCGTATCGACGGGTCGTTCGTTTTTAAGTCGCGAGCGTCATCGAACAGACGAACACGCAGACGAACGCACACACGAACACGCAAACGAACACCCAGCGAACACGCAGCGAACATGCAGAAATCCGCTATAGGAGATTATATATTATATATAAGTTATCATTGGATTTATCTATAAATCGAGACCGAAGTAAACAAATCTTTTTTACATTGTCAATAACACATGATAAAACAATATATAATATAAATTTCAAGCAAATACCGAGAACTCATTAAGCCGTCCCGTTTCTGTGTTGTTTATCTCGAGCCGTCTGTCGTGTTATGTGTCACACTGTAAGATACGAATCATCAAATATTTACTCATCAAATCTAATTTTAACCCGTTTCATGCGTATTATATACGAATCGAGATTTTCTCTTGGATATCTGTCGTGAAACGATAAAAGGCGAACGAAGTACACTTTCGGCGCA
Organism: Hydropsyche betteni; assembly: GCA_028571205.2. Taxonomy (NCBI): domain Eukaryota; kingdom Metazoa; phylum Arthropoda; class Insecta; order Trichoptera; family Hydropsychidae; genus Hydropsyche; species Hydropsyche betteni. Next base: position 55,052 of record JAOXNN020000065.1, on the reverse strand, counting down.
CAAAGGCTTCAAAGATATCGGTTTTGCTTCATTGGAGGATTTTTGCTCGGGAACCGGGCCCATTATAAGAAAGCCGCCGAGGGCCATTCCGAGTTACAAATGCAGCCGATGGTGAAACGTCATAGCTTTTTCGGATAAAATGTTCGGAAGGATGGAGAATGCCAGTTTTCTCGTCCCGCGCTAGTTTAATATTCGAAATGTTGAAAATAAATCAGCTGGCTTGCCGTAAATTTAACGCAAAGTAATTCGTATTTAATATTACGCGAATTCTTATCGAAACATTTTCTTATCCTCATAAATCCTTTTTATTTCCGCAAGAAAAATTCTTTTTTATCCTTTGGTCTTTGCAGCGTTCTATTTTAGCGCGGCGAATTCAATTGCGCACGTTTTTTCCCGTTTGTTAATTTTAATATCGTCTCACGATTTGTTCTGCGCACCGTTTGATAACGTTTTCTTTCTTTTAAATGAAATGGTTCTAAATGAAAATATGATTGATGCTTTATATTGAAGACATAATATTAGATTTATATTATAATATTTATCAGTGGATTATAAATATGCGATCTACGCAACAAGGTACATATTTCCAATATTCCTTTTAATAAAATTCAGAATCTTTTATGTTATCATATATTTATTAAGAAGTGATAAAGGGAAAATAATTCATAATGAGAATTACTTATCCATATACAGTCGCTATTATGTTTTATTTAACTTCTGTGATTGTTGGAAACAAGTGTCTTGTCAAAGTTTAGCTATTAACGAAGGTATTTATCATGAAATTAATTATATAATCATATTCCAACATTTATATTATTACATTTCATAGAAATAGAAATATTTCTTGATACCGATCATACTTTCAATTATTTTATTTCAGAAAAATTAACTTATATAATTACGATATATTTCATATAATTTATAAGATGCATTCATTCTAGAAATTTCATTTTTGGAATCCATAATTAAATAGCATACATGTCTGCAATTTACAACATATATTTAAATTAACATAACGACAAGCTATCAAACATACACTAATGCTATAAAAAATTTCATTTTACATAACATAAGAAGAAATTATCATACACATCAGTTTTATATGTATAAAATAGAATTTTATCTCTCAGCACGTGAATAATTGACCCCGTACAGCATCACTCAATATCCGTATTGTGATAGCCACTACATATCAAAATTCTTTGAAAGAACGGGTACAGTTTTCCTCTATAGGAGAGGCCCCTTTTCCCATATTATATTTAAGTATTGCGTATTCTGGTTTTGCGTTATCGCATTATTGTCGGATGATCGGCGCCATTCAAACGGCTGATATACGACGTCCCATTGAGAGCGCGAATTTCGCTCGACCATTGTGGCCGATTTTACTGATTTCGCCCCAACTTGGTTGGACAGGGGTTTTCCATGGACCGAATGCGGTCCAACTGTGGCCCCAACTTTGCAACCCCCCCAAAAAGTTCAGCGGTCACATATTTTTTCACGAAATTTCTGAACCTAAAGCTAGAGCTGACGTTCGTTACTCGCATTTGTGGTCGATGAGTTTTTTTATTGTTGTATATTTATTCGATGGTTCAAGAGTCTTTTTTACAGTTCTGACATTTCGAATTTAACATTTTATGCTTCAAATTCAATTATAGGAAATCGTTATTAAGATTTTTATAATATTGTAAAAATCAATGAATTTAATTACTGTTGATTTGTTGAATGATAATTGTAATAGAACATTTTAGGGATTTCAGATTTACACAATTTTTTTTATTTATCGGTGAATTGCCGAACTGTTATTTAGGTCATTTACTGATGATTAGATTTCTAGAAAATTGTATATAATTTAAGCACGTTGTAAAATAATTGTACTAATCCAAGACTTATCGTTAGTTTATTAATATTTATCTCGTTAAGATTTACTTTTTACTTCTCATATAATGATATTGTTATAATGTGTGGGGGTGAACGATGAAGATCTAGTTAGTCGATCCCAGTGCTCAGCCACCAATTGTTATCTTGCCAAAGGGTGTTCAGGTACAGGTCCAAAGGGTTGATGAATTAAATGCTCAGTGTAGTCTGCTTATAGTCGGCAAGACACGATTTATTGAATGAGTCTGTTCTGATATGTTCAGTAATGTTATATTATTTGATTTTGGTTTGGATTTTATACAGTTATTTGTAGGCTTAGGGCAAATACCAAGTTATATCATAATTATAAAATGATGAAAAATTCACAATTTCACGTCAGCTATTGACATCAGACATATTTGAAATTTATAGATTACATGTTTATTTTCTAGCGAAATGTTTCCTTAAGCTATTTAGAAATCGATCAAGAATGTTTAATTATAAAATATTACTATATACTATTTAATTTAGATTTGGCGTTGTCAAGTGACGTAGCTGTTGTGATTATAACAATATAGAAAAGGTTCATTTTTCCAATGAACACTATAAAATGTATATGGTGATCATGCTGCAGATAACAAAATTCACATCTCATTCGAAAAAATAATAAAACGACAACATTTAATCATAACCCATCTCCGTCCACGCATTCGTTCCACAACACACAAAGCCGTTCCATCTCGAGACCCGAACATCTAATTTTTCCAAGCGCCATCAAACTCAACAAGACACTAAACGCGAATATAAAAAAGCCGCACATAAACCCAACGACCATTGTTTTCATACGAAATTTCAGCACGCTCTGATAACCTGTGCGGCTTATAAAAAATGTGCGGCGAAACTTTTCGAGGGCCGGTTATGTCTGGGCATATTTATGACGCGGGTTCGCCCGCTGTTTGCTCAACACAACACAAAGAACACCGTTGCTGAGGTCACGAAAACAATTATGTCGGACATACGGGGAAAGCTTACATACACACGAGGCCCGCCGGCGAAACGGCCGCTTATTTATTGTTTGATGGGGCCAGCGAGTTCTTTGTGCTGGTGATGGAGTGAGGGTTCGGAATCTACGGTTTGGATGGTTCGATTCGGTATAGACTCTGTTTGGCGAATGGTCTTTGGAGGTTTGATTTTTGATGTTTTTGTTCGGTGGCTGTAATGTGAATCTCCATGGATGTGATGTCGGATTATGAAAGTTTTGTTGTGTTGAAAAACTCGTGTTTTGCATGCGGAATGTGTACTTTCGCTCTATAGTGAGCATAGTTGTTGTTGTTTGATTAATTAAGATAATTTCCTTGCGTTTTTTAATTCGGCGAAATCCTCTCTGTTTCCTTTCATAATTTGATTATGTGATAATTTTTGTATGTTTACAAAAAAAAATTTCGTACAGAAAATTTAAAATATGGAACAATAAAATCGTGTCGTTGACCCATGAAAGAGTCCAAAAATAAAGTCAATTACACCGACAATTAGAAAATTCCGAAACTGTGGGAGCGGTGAAAAGGTGCATTAACGAGTGGAAAATTGCGACGGGCTTGCGGTTTTTCCCCGTCAACTCAGTTTTTCGTGCTCCGTTTTTCTCCGGTGTTCATATTATTATTGCTACGCAACCCTCTTGGCGAAATAATACGAAAAATATTTACCCTCACGATTTTATTTTTCTTCTACCCCCGCATATTATATACCAGGCGTATAGAATGAAAACACACTGTGATTTCCAGGCACAAAAACATTCATTCGTTGAAAATATATTCATGTGCTTATATTTTAATACGCATGTCTAAACTTTCAAGAATATAAATTTTGTTAGAAATGCAGTTTTGTGTTAGTTGTTTTTATTTTATGGTATTTTTTGCAAAATTCCTTACTATTTAAGTGGTGAAGATATTGATCGACATATTAAAATTAAACATCATGTTTGATTAGTCCCATCCATTGACTCAATGTAAAAATATATTTTATTCATGAAATATAATATTTTATAATTTATTTTCTTAAATGACGAATTGAATTTTTGAGAAAATATTATTTATTGTAATTTTTTTTAAAACGAATATTCGATTTAAGTCGAGGATTTTGATTCTAAACTCTTCTTTATGTGTATATTCGGGCTTTTCCTCAAACAAACGTCTATCTTTCACGTTGTTCAGACATGAACGAGTTTTTTTTCTCGCCCACCTCCAATTTTTCACGTCGCCCCTTTTTATTGCCGAAAAGTTTGATAAAGTGCGCATGAAAAGTTAAACGGAAAAATTTAACGCGAATTTGTGAAAACCTTATTCCTTTTTCTCTCAAATTTCTGTATTTTTATTTAGATCTCTTTCTTTTAGTATATCGTCGCCAGAAGATCGATTTTTTTATTATTCCATTTATATTTTAGGGGATATTTTAATTTGAATATTCGTTAGAGCGAAAACGTTCTAGATAATGGAAAATAACAAAAAAAACAAGACGAATATTTACAATTTATGATGTTATTCGCATTTCATGGACATCATTTCGCAATTTGCACAATTTTTGAATTCACATCCGGTCTTTTCACTCAATTCTTTGTACGGCACTGAAACGTCGATTTTAAATCCTGCTTTGTATGCGGATTTTTGAGACGCTGTCGATGTGAAATCGGTACTTGTTAAAGAAATTCCTATGGATTTCATAAGAGGCACTCTAAAAATGAAAGGAGAGCTTTAAGATAGAGTTATAGAATTGGTTCAAAAATATACATATGTATCATGAAAAAGTGTACCTCGCCTTTAAAATTTCGACGGCTATACCAAGACCTCTGTAATCTGGATGAACACACAATCCAAACGCACCTAAATATTTTTTGACGTTGTATTTTTCGAAAACGTCAGGACAATATGATTTAAATGCGTCAAATATATTTATAATTTTGTCTAGTTTATTCGATAAGTTTCTCTAATAAAATGAAATGAAATCATTCACATAAATTATTCATTATATTGAAATTAAATATGGAAAAACAAAATCTTACAAATTGATCAAAGTTTTTTTTGTCTTCACTACAGCTGACTCCAAGCAAATTACATCCAATTATTTCAGATGTTTTTGAAACGTCTTCGTTATCTAACAAACACACCAACGATACGTTTTGTGGGAAAATATTTTCTCTTGTGAAGTCTTCGTTTATTTTTAACGAGACAGGGTCGTCGGCTACACCTGTGATGTTATAAAGAATTAGAAATTTCAAACTTTCGATTAAATTTAATAAAATAATATGATTTTTTGCTTCGGTTTACCGGCACTCGCACTCCACGTCTCTTCATGCATATAATATTCTTTCATGAAACGAAAGACACTTTCTTTCAGGTCTTCGGTAACATCTTGCACTTTAAATTGAATTTTTTTGCCATTTTTGATTCTTTCAAAACAGTGCCAAATTTGTGGATGTGGAGAGGTGGAAGGTCGGCGCCAGTTGATAGGCAGCATAGTTTTTTTTCAGATTATTAAAATTATTATTTCACTTTATATTTATAAAGTTTTCACTAATTCGTCTTAAACATATTAACCAAATTTATTGGATTAATTAAAAGCCGCCTAATTAACACTACTTGAGATGTGCTCAAATTCATCTTACTTACAACGAATATTGAATCAAAATTGTAATTCATCAAATATAATTTTCAATTTATGGTTTTATAATTTTATATTGAAAATAATCTAAAAAACAAGGTTTAATTTTGTCGAACGAACAAAAGATAAAATGGTGTTACACGTTCGCGACCCAGAAAGCAATGATAAAATGTGTGATGTTACTGTGATATAAATAAACGAGTTGCGTGATTACTATAGGGTGTTTGAGTTGTATTTTAAAAAACATTCAAATTTAAATATGTATATGTATAAATATTGCTTGAAAATTATTAATAATTTTTACTCGACACAAAACATATGGGTTTGTGCATTGAATTAAATTCTCTGAATTAATAATGTTAATGTTGCTAAATATTTCAATTTATGTGGATTATTTTTTCCAGATACCTATCATTTATCATCCAATCGCATCGTAATTCGTATTGTAAATACAATGAGATAAAAATTTCAAATATTTACAAAGATTTTATTCAAAGTCGCATATTTTTACATTGAATCAATTCGCAAAGTCATCATTTTACAATCTACACAATTTTTGAATTCAAGTCCGCTGAATGCTCGAATTTCATCGTATGAAACAACTACATCTTCTTCGAAACCGGCTTTTACTGCACACTTTTGTGAGGCCATTCCTGTGAATACGGTGTTAGTTATTTTGAGTCCCAGCGCTTTACATAAAGGTATTCTGCAAAGTTGGAATTGATGTTTATGTTGGGTTTCAATTTTTTATGTAATTTTTCATTACCTGGCTTTTAAAATTTCAGCTGAAATGCTCATTCCTCTGTAATCTGTTTTAACGCACAAACCAATCGCTGATAAATATGTGACAATTTTGTATTTTTCATAAATATCTGGACATTTTTCCATGAAAAATTTGTATAATGAAATGAGATCTATTCCGCATTGCGTTTTGGCCTTAATTACATATTAAAGAAAAGCAATTTATCATAAAATAAATATAAATGTAACGTAATGTATTTGAAAGTAACGCACAAATTCATCTAATCCTCCGCTGTCATCTTTTACACAAACTCCTAGAAAATTGTAACCGACAATATTTTTTCCTGATTGATTATCATCGTCTTCTAAACAAATCAATGATACCTTTTGTGGGATTACTTCTTTTTCATAAAAGTTTTTGAATATCTTCATTGATTCGGGATCATCGCCTGTTTCTACAAAATTTAAATATTTATGTTAAATATTGTATTATAGTATTATTCTGTTCACTCAGAAATAAACAATCAATAATGATTGAGATAAAAATAAATTAGAAATCAATGTTGATATCATTTTTAACAAATGTTTCAATCCAATCATTTATTACAAATTTTTTTTGACACATTAATTCAATTGATAAATTTTGTTTCATTTTTCCACTTAAAAAAATCGATTACTTACTGATATTAGCACTCCATGCTTCACTTTTGATATAATCTTTCACAAACAATTCAAAAACCTTATCGTGATACTCTTCAGTGAGGTCTTGAATTTTAAATTTGATAGTTTTGCCATCTTTATTAGTTTTTTCGAAACGGTGCCACACTTTCGGATACTCAATGGAAGACGGGCGTATCCAATTTTTGGAAAACATATTTAAAATCTAAAAATAAAAAGTTTTATTAGCTTGTGACGTAAACATATTGAATGAACACTAGTACATTGTAGCTAGTCCATGCGATTTCTATAAGGATTACGCAATATAATTTTACATTAATCGCTTGATACAATTCGCAAACACTTTTAAAACGGGAAATTTTTGATATATTATACATTACATGAAAAAACGAAGAAAAATTACTCACATAAAAATATTCCGTATCACGTGCGGATTAAAACAGATTCTCCTTTCGTTTTGGTAAACGGAAAATTATTTTCTGTTCCCCGAATGTGAGAACGTTTCAACGGATGAAGCAATTCAACAGCAATGACCGGCAGCTGATATATATTCGTGTTTATAACTAAAAAGTAGGGCGTTTAGAAAATCGGTTACGCATCGTTTTATCATATTTGATAGATTTGGTGATAATATTCTATTTTTATCTAAAATAAATTTTGATATCGAATAAAAAATGTATTCTTTTGTACTACATATAAAATTATAATTTAATTTGGTGCAATATTATTTGATATGTATTTTTATATGTGAACTTATACGATTCATCTCATCAAAATTTGAAATTTATATGATCTTCATTTTAGTTTTTGATTTAATCAACAGATGGCTTTGAAAAAATTCAATAATTTCATTAAAGTTGAATTTTTTATTTATATGTATGTACTCATTGGGCGTTCTTCTGCTTTCTTTTTCATTAGATTTCTGTTTTACTTTTAATAGATTATATCAAAAGTACGTCTTTTTTCCTCTTCATTGTCGTTGAACGGTATCCATATCGGTGGAAATAATACTGTTATGGCGGAAATCGCTTTGTAATGAAAACCTTATTTTTTTCAGCGGACGATACTTTTGCTTTGTGTCCGACAATGAAATTTTTGCCTTCAGCTTTTATATCATTCTACCGGCTCGCACAAAAAACCGGCAAAAACCACAAATTTCATAGACTTTATTGAACTTTCCCTATGTGCGATAACGCGATATTTTCACTAAGCATATTACACTATTCATGAAATACCATTATTCGATATTCAACGGGTGGGATCGAACCGAAATATGTACAATATTTTATTTTTTTAATTTTCCAAATTAAATTCATAAATTTCACACATGTCACACGCACATAAGAATCGCTCCCCGCAGGCCATGTCTGAAGTTTCATTTTTTACTTCGCATTACACAAACGCGGAAGGCTTTGATGTTATCGTCGGCCGCCCACCTCTGTAAAATTAAACGCCGCACAAAGAAGACTCTCATTTTAAATTCCGTCCCCGGAACAAAAACCTATATACACACACACCCCTTTGTACACAATCTGGAATTTACCGGGGCCAATCCGATATTTTATTGGGAATCATATCGCGACGATGGCCGACAATGGTGTGACGGCAAATAATGGCAGCCCGTTTCACCGGCGCGGTATTGAAACGTACCATGGGATACTTTCCACTTTGGCCGTAATTTATGGGGCCATCACCGATCTTGGCACCGGCGAGATGCTATCCGATAATTTGATTTATGTCGAGTGCTTCTGAAGCAAATTGAAGTACAAAGCCGGCGACGACCCATAACTCGGTGATACTACGTGTCTGAAATCCAAACTCCATTTCGGCGACGCCTGTTTGATAAATATCCGCGATTCGTTTCCCGCGCCTTTCGGCGAGATTTTCTTTTCGGTTGTTCTCCCTTTTTTCCGGTGTGATATGTGTTTTTTTTTGCGTTAACACGTATGCGAAACGTCTAGGAAAAATATTATGTGTCTGCGCTGCGTTATTCTGTCGCGATTTCGATTCCGTGTTTCGCGTTCGTAGTGTTCAGTTCGTGAAAGGTTTTCGTGTTATTATAATGCTCATGTTTCGTGTTGAACATGTGGAAAATTTTCATATTTTTGAATTTTTCATATAGTAAAATCCTGTATTTAACTAGTGAGCAGCCTGTTGAGTAATGCGTGTTTTGAAAAATTGTTTTGATTTGACAAAAAAAGCCGGAAATATTCATGACTCGCTTCGAGCAATAATATAATGGTAGTGGGTTTTGTTATAAGTATTTCCTATGATTGATAGACGGAAACCGGCTATTATATTATGATGATAAATTTTTCATAATGCCGAATGGAAGATTTTATGGTTGAAAGGAAGAAAAAGTAAAATAATCTTAAAAAACTTTTATTGTTCTTACGTAAAATTTTTGAAATAATTTCTTTATCATAGGATCAAATTTGGGCTAAACAAAGTTGAACTATTATGTCACTCGCATGGTTTATGTCTTAACATTAATTATTCTTAAGCCATTAGTTTATGCTAGTCATTAGTTTTTATGCTAGTAAATAAGCGTGTATAAAACAATAAACACTTTGTACTTTCGAAGTATTAATAAAAAATAATGATTTTTCTTGAACGTCAAACACAAATCAAATATAATTATTATTTACAACCTGTTTTTCCAATATGATTGATTGTAAATTATTTATAGTTTTTCAAGTAAACTATTCATTATATTGCGTCTTAAATTAATTTCCACTCAAGGGTAAACAATTTAAGCATTAAAATTTCAAAACTATCTCTCATACACATAAAATAATAGTATGACCTCGTCATAAGCAATTCACGAATCCGCCAACACTAGTCATTTGACGACGTAAGCCATCAAATTCAGGCACTCGGAAGAGCTGCCGAATTTGGTTTTGGTGATCTCTTCCAGTTTGGAAAAGGGTATTTTTTGATACGTTTCGTATCCGCACTTTTCAGCTGCCCTTTGAGAAGGTAATCCCGTAAAAGCGGCTGCTGAAACTCTGAAGCCGGCTGCCTTGCACAGTTGGTTCCTGAAAAAAGCGACAATCATGTGTTTCGTTATTGAATGTTAAAGTGAACCTCATGAATTGAAATAGACATTCTTAAACATTTGATAAATTGATTTATTTTTTTACAAGGTTTAGAAAAAATTAGGTTTCTTCGATTTTAAATATGATACGGAAAATTAAATGTAAATGAAAACGCAGCACATTTTGATGTGTACTCGTATTTATAATACTTTAAAATTTAATATTGTTTTGGTTTTTTAATTAAAGCATAAGTGTAATATATTTAAGAAGAAAGCTTAAACTCTTGAATATTTATGTAAAAATTGATGAAAAGTCATATACCATTATAACCCATAATAATCATCATATACTTAATTATTATAGATGTAAACTATGAAATAAAAATTTTCACCACACCATAATGAAATCGCAGCTGTACTAAATGTGTCATAAAAATTTATTACTTTCGCACATGTGTTTTGTAGAAAGTTGAGAGGAAATAGGTTCTCGATACTTTTTTTCATAAAACTATGTATTATAGATTCAATAACATTTTTTCGATTGATACCTAAAATTCCAATTACTATTTTAATAATTTTTACTACTTTAATGTAATTTGACTTTAAAATAATTTGACACTCATTTATACTTGATTGCAAGACCGTTAAACACTAATAAAATATTCAATTACGTTCAAAAAGCAATTAAAATTAACAAGGACATTTTGAAAAGTTGTTATTTTATCAATCATATTCATATTATTTCAAATATTGAATAATTTGATAAAAATTCAAAATACAATACATTAATCCATTCTAAAAGTAAAAAACATTTTTTTTATACATCCACTTATTATTCGGATTTAAATCGAAAAAATCCGAATACATACAAATTTCACACATGCACTCTCGAATATTTTTATCCAACAATAATACCTAGCTTTCAGCAGTTCAATCCCGATCCCCAAACCCCTATAATCCGGATGCACCGACAGTCCAGCATCCCCCAAAACCTCGTCCACCCCATATCTATCGAAGACATCGTCGACTTTATCCATTTCTTCGAACACTCGAAACAGCGTCGTCATCGCTTCCGAAGTCACCTGAAAAACTTCAGACGTGATAAATTCGATATGTCACTCAGAAATAGCGCAACGTCGCCAATACACGAAACGAAGACCTTTTTGCCAAAGTGCGGCGCGTTCCTCTTGACGACGAACATCAAATTGAATCCAATTATCGGAGGTCTGTTCACGATCATGTCGTATTCCACGTCGTCGTCCGGTAAACACAATATCGATAAGTTCTGGTCGAAGTAGGACGATTGTAATTCGTAAAATTCCCTCACGGCCGCTTCTTCGTGTTCGATCCCTAAGTGGAGAGGTTGTTTGACTGTTAATAAAATGAAATGTACCGCTCGGCGGGAGTTTCGCGTTATAAATATAAGATGGGGTGGAAATAAAGGTTTTCTTTCGATTCCGTGAGATTTTCTTTTTCGTATTTATTATTTCGGTAAGATCGGCTCGAAAAGCGGTATAAAACCCGGGAAACGGCGGATATTGGGGATACGCGCAAAGGTCAAACGTTTTCATGCGTCGCCGTATATTTTGCTAAGGATCGAAAATATTATTGTTATTTTTATTGTATTCTTTCGATATTCCTTGTATGTTAATACAATATTTCATATTCGAACGGCCGTAAAGTTTGAGTGCAGAGCGTTGGGGGGGAAACGCGCGCGGGCGTGCAAGCGTTCTTTGCGGAAATTTTAATTAAGCGTCTTAAATTATTTTTGTTTCATAAAGGAAAAACGTTCGAATGGATCAAGAAGGAAAGTTTTAATTGAAGTAATACAGGGGAAGTGAAAAGGACAGATATACATTATACATAGAAGAGCAGAATAAGACGAAAGAAATTTCTACTTCGCACGGTACACTTTCCCTTTCGACGTTAGATATAAACGTGAATAAGGTTAAGAATATTCAATTCAGTGTCGTGGATACCATGAAAAAAATATAATAATACGAAAAAAGCGGCGCGAGTTAATTAAATTGCCTTCTTTTATTATTTTATTTCAAAGCGAGCGAAATTCGAATCGTGAATATTTGTAAACAAACCCGCCTAATGTGATAGACCTTGGAGCGGATTCGTTCAAGGTACATTGCGTAAACCGGTACCAGATCAAACAATTCAATCGCACTTACACTTGTTCCTCACACATTTATATCTAATCTAACCTCTCAATGTCATCGTTATATAAACATAACACTTTAAATCGATTAACAAGCGCCGTGCGACTCCGCCGTTAATTACCGATAGCCTTATTGAGCGTCTCATCCCTCATGAAATATTTCATCATGAATTCCATCAGGTCGCCGTTCATCTCGACGGTGCCGTCTTGAATTTTCAGCTTGACAACGGTCCCGTCGGGTCGCTTCCTTTCGAACCTTCGCCAAACAGTGGGAAAGGCCATGCCCTCAGACCTGCTCGATGCCATTCCTCACACTATTTATTCATGGACCGCGAATTTCGAAAAACTCAGACGAAAAATTCGAGGAAAGACACGAGCAATGGCGCCAATGGACCACTGTTGACTATTGACGCAATTTGTCTCTCTCTCTTGAGTTTGCGCCGATTGGCCGCTTCGCTTTTTAATAATACACGTATCGGCTACGTGTTTTAGTTGTGTAATGTCAGGAGTTTCCAAGATCGTAAAATAAATATAAAATCGACTAGGAAATTAATGGTGCTGTTTTTTCCGATCAGGATGTATCTGTATGAAAATTCATCAATATTCATCGGACGTTTTAGCTTTGTATAAAATCTATGGCGTCGTCGTAAGCTGTCCTTTACGACGTCCAGACAAAATGATGAATATGTTAATAAAAACGGGTCGTTTAATTTACGACGAGAAAGTAGGGCGAATATTTTCAAAAATTGGAACGAATCAATCAATTGTATCAATCAAGTATTTCGATTTAATTGATTTGCAATGGCTGTGAATGCATTTTTAATATTCGAGAATATATCGCAATTGGTGTTATATGATATAAATATGAGTATGTTGCCAAGTGTTAGATTTTATTGCAATAAAATTGGAATTCTGACAAATGTGAGAATGCAGAATGAAATAAGAGTAGAAAACTTTCTATTATACTATTATGGAGTGTGTGTAGCACGGATTCAATAAGATTTAATATTTTGTATGATTGAGAATCCCTGATTTAAATAATAATGCAATATTTATATATGGCTAAGCTTGACGTTGCATATTAATAGAGATTCTGCTTTGACTACTTGAACATTCCACAAGGTCTCGTGAATAAATTGATGTTATATTTAAAAAACATGAAATTTATCAAAAGATACATTATATGTATTATTTTTACTTAATTTTCATGATTAAATCAAATTAAAACTACTATTTTACTTTACTTTTTATTTTTTGTCTGTTTAATTAATTAAATAAATAAAAAAAAGTGCAAAATACTGTAAAATAGTTCAAAGTTGTATTCGTTTCTATAATATCCATCGATTTTTTCATGAAATGGAATTGAATTATATAAATAAACTAAGTCAACCCGAGATGCAAAAGTATAATATCGACTGATAACCGAAAGACAGACGTCGAAGCTAGGATGATTCCCATTCGGTATTTTCATCCATTTAGCTTATGAAAAACGAAAAACTACTTCGACATAAAAAAAAAAAAACATTTTTCATACATATGAAAATATCTACTCTAAACGATATCACACAAAGAATTTTTTTTCTTTTATCACTTTCTCATAATTTCACCGCTCCAATAACACATCGCTAGGAAAATCATTCGAGACAACACGTCGAATTAACCATTTCATCCCGCAAAAAAACAACAACATTATACAACTACTTGTATATAGGCCCGATGTTAATAATATCGGCTGCTAATTGATAACCATACTATTACGTAATAAAATAAAAATTGAATATATTTATGCAAAATTATTTAATAACCGTGCCGTTACGTGATGTAATAAAACAAAAATTAAATATATGCAAACACATTTTATAACCGTGCCCTTGCGAAATGTCTCCAGAATATAGAGTCGCGAGCGTCATCGACACAGATACACAGACAGACAGATGAACACATAGAAATCCGCTATTATATTATATAGCATATAGGCCCGATGTTAGTAACAACAGCTGTGGATTTGTTGAAAAACGGAAAACGATAAAATGTGAAAACCCGATTGTGTGAACCCGAAATATGTACCCGATTTGAATATTTAATATTTA
>JAOXNN020000065.1:0-40731 GCA_028571205.2 Hydropsyche betteni | reverse complement strand
AAAGTACGGAACGCCCGAAAGGCAGATTTCGAGGATACGAGGTCAATATTGGAAGATGGCAAACGATCGGAAAACCCATGTATGGAAAACATTATGTATAGGGGATTCAAATATTTTTTCCACTGCGTAATAATCGACGTATTGCATAAGGCAATAGAGACAATTTCATACGCATGATATTATAGACGTTAAGTATATGCGCATAAAAACCATATACGCACCAAGAATAATTTTATAGAAGCAAAAAAATAATCGTATCGACGAGTCATTTTTAAGTCGCGAACGTCATCGACACAGATACACAGACAGACAGACAGACGGACGGACACACAGAAATCCGCTATTATATATAGGGGATAACACGCAATAGAATTTCAGCACGACAAACCACAATCGAACATTTGATTGATAAAACATTAACCAATTGGTGTCCAGGTTCAGCGGCGAGTTGTTGGTGAGCGTGTGCAGCAGTCTCCAAGGGCGTAGGGCGGCCGCCCTTCTGGTGGGCGGGAGGAGTTCTGCGGCTGCTACAGCAGCCCTGGCCGCAGCCAGAGCTGGTCTTCCAGTCCTCAGGGCTCCACCGACGAACTATCCGGCTGCTAACAACTTCAGGGACACCTTGCCAATCGTGAGTACCGATTTTTGAATTTGTTTTATCTCGTCGGTCGGTGGTTCGAAAGCGGTAGGGTTGAATGGGAATTATTTTGATGATGCCTTTTGTTTTGATTAATTAAGTTTTTTTTGTATGATTTTAGCTATTGTTTGATACGTACTGGGTTCAAGGTTAATTATGGTTATCGCTTGCTGATAATGTATTATCTGGTGGGTTAAATAAATGTTCAATATAATTTGTTAATATATCGTAATGTTTGGTTGGTTTAATAAATTTTCAATGTTAAATTTAAACGAATGTTATATTGTATTATATAGGCGATAAAGGTTTTGTTCCGTTCAATAAATTATAGAAATCGCTCTGTCAACAAATGAGCCTATTTCCGTTGAGAAAACGTCATTTTCTTGAATTTCCTTTCCCTTTTCCCCCTTTATTTTGATCGAATTAAATTAAATTAAAATTATATTCTCTCTGATGTGGCTCAAGACACCTGACTAAGCGATGTCTTAATTCCCGCAGGCAGTTCTGGGTATTCCGTTAATTTAAAATAATTAAACAAATTATTTTTCACTAAGAATTTTTGAATAAATAAATATCATAATCTTAAAATTAAGGAGGAATGAATTTCAAAATATAAATGATTTTTCACAATTATTTTTGTTTTACAGTATTGCATTCGAATATTTTATATCGTAATTGTAACCAGATAATATACACGATTTCTAAGAGAAACCATGTGATATATATTATTTGATTGTTCTTGTAGAACTGAGATATGGTTTCTCTGTGAAAATTTAACGATGATTATGTTAAGGGAAATATATGAGGCGTCTGAGATCAATTTTCCTCTACAGATATTCAAATTAAATTAATTATCTCATTAAGCCGTCATTAACGCGTTTGATAATATTTTAATTAAATTAATGACTGTATCGCGTATCCTTTTATAGATTAGTACCAATTAGTGTTGGAATTAAAAAAAACGCTAGCGAGTGACGAAAAATTTTTCAACAATTTTCTCATAACTTTTTTAAAATTCTATCTAACATGTATGTATGTATTTATGTCTCTAATTTTTAAAATCATAAAAAAATATGTTATATTGATTTTTAATGAAAGAGATCCAACGCTGGTTATCGTGACATATTCTAATTTTGAAAAGTTTTCAAATTGCTCGCATAAATCACGAGCTCTTAACCTGTGTACGGGTCGTGACTTCAATTTGGGTCGTTTTACTATTTAAATTGGGTCAATAGAGTTGAATCATTCAAATATTTCCTTTGAGAATTCTATAGGTATTTTTGCAATTCATTCTCGTTCTTGAATCCAATCATGAAATATTTCTGATTCGTGCTTTTAATTTAGATTAAAAATCCCGGATTTCGTACATGCAATTGGACGATGTTTTTTAATAAATATTAAAGATGAATTTATGTAGTATGAAAAAAATTTGATAAACGAATTTTTATTTTGTATATTATTATATTATACAATAGAATGAGAATTCGAAAAAAAAAGTGTATAGAATGTATTGTATATCTTTATAGTATTAGATTGATTACTTGACGGCAAAAAATAAAAAAAATAAGCACCGGTCACAAAACAAAAACACTTCGAAAAACAGTAAATAGAATGCGCAAAGCACGAAAGGGCATTTTCTTACACAGAAAGATAGATCGCACAATCTTAGCAGCCTTTCTTGCTCGGGAGCGATTTCGCTTTTATTTTTCGTCCTAGATCTTATCCCGGGCAACGAGCGGGATTGGATAGATTTTCACTAGACCGTTTCTATAGTTCTGTTTAATTTTTCATATCGTCACAACACCACCACCATGCCAGGCGAACAATCCGTTCGACGCAACGACCGCAAGGGAAATCAGAATTCTTCCCAGCGGTTATAAAAGATATCGTCCGAACGTTCCAGAACGGCCAACGACGAGGACTTTTCCCTTTTTTTCCCCTCCTTATTCTGCTCGGTCCCCCGGTCGCATCCAGACTTTTACTGTCGCCTTTCGAAAATGTACAGAGCGGGTTTATGACCCTGTCCGTTCGTTGCTGTCGTGTCTATTTCGTGCGTGGGTGTAGGTCAGGCCTAGTGTTCGGCTCGATTGATGAAGATTTTGTTTATGGTCTGCTGATAAATGATGGCTCACTTTCTTAATCGATCGTTGATGTATTGGGGTTGGTGGTTCGTTCGAATTGATGGATCTGAGATTTGTGTGGTTTATTTTTGGTTTAGAAAATGTAATGAAATGAATGAATTGTGGTTCGTATTTGTGATTGTTATATTAGGTT
Source organism: Hydropsyche betteni (assembly GCA_028571205.2). Classification (NCBI taxonomy): domain Eukaryota; kingdom Metazoa; phylum Arthropoda; class Insecta; order Trichoptera; family Hydropsychidae; genus Hydropsyche; species Hydropsyche betteni. Next base: position 37,823 of record JAOXNN020000065.1, on the reverse strand, counting down.
CAGGCGTCTAAACAAAAACGTCGTAATGGACGGTATTTTGCAGTTTTGTTTATTATTTTTTGAAATAATGACAATAAAGAAGTGAGCCGTGAGCTATTGAAAATGTGTGATTTTATACAAGGTTTTTACAATAAACGGTTTTTATACAGATATTAATGAACGAGTTATAAATAATAATAAATGAGATACAAACATCAAATATTAAATAATCGCAATCAAATTTTCGAATACGAATTCGTAATGTAATTTCGATGTGGATTCGTTACGTAATGAATTTTTTTGTAATAATATACCTAAAAAAAGGACGTATCTTTCGATTAAATTAAAACGTCTTTGAATCATAAAATATGTTCCTTTTTTATTTCATATATGGTATCTAGTTTAATTTTCGATAAGAATCTTTAAGAAACAAAAAACTTTTATTGAAAATAGAACTTCAACTATAATATATCATGAGAATTTGCAATAAAAAAAATATATTTTTATTTTAAAATGTCTCAATTAAAAAAAAAATTTCCTTTTATAATTTTAACTTAACAATTTATCCTCCTTTTGTGATTTTTCATCTGATACCCTCATACGACATCCAACAACGAATCAAACCGACAATTTTTAACAACTCAAGCCTCCATCAAACCATAACGAACGACCTCAGACCACAAACAAATCTCGACACCGCCTTCGAGTCCCTCAGGTTAATTGATCGACTAAGCGGCGTGACAAATCGCTCGCGCTTCATCCCCGGGGAGTGCGACTCTATCCTCGGGATTAAACGGGACACGCAACCGCTAACTGGTTAATCTTTTCGGCGAAAGTTAATCGACACACGATGTACGTACGACACAAAATCGTCGAATCTGGAAAGGGCAAGTGCGCGTAGGGTAAAAAGGGATATCGAGCGCGGCGAAGCCTCCCGCTCCCGCAGGATATCGCCTTTCGTAAAGGGATCACGTACGCGCCGAACGTTATCTTTTTCTTTTCTGGCCGACGATTTCGGTTTCGAGTTTTCCTTTTCTTTCGGGGTTCTTTTTTTTTCGTTTTTGTGTGTTTTGCCTTCTCCTCGGGATCGTTTCCGTTCTCGGCGGCGTCTAATTAAGTCTAGAGATTTGCATTTTCGTCGAGTGCGTTCCTTTTTGTCCCTTCGGCTTTGTACTGATTGTGTGTATTGGATTTTGTTTCTTTTGCGAATTACGTGTGTTTTTGTATCGTTTTATGTAAATATGATGAAACAATGTGATTTTGATGGAATCCAATTGAATTTGCTTATTTGATAAATCCGAATGGTAATCTGAAAAATATATAATTATCATAATCATATGAAGCCGTTCATAACTTTTGCAACAATATGAATCTTTTTCCAATGTATATAATATAATCAAGCTTTTTCAATACGCGTTGATTTTTTAACACTAAAACAATACATTAAAAAATAATCTCAGACACTGAACTTAATATATCTCGTTTGACTTCATTGACTAATAAAAACTTTTGCATTTGTACGTACATACGTATACGTATATTATGGTTCTACCACTAACTTGGTTTAATACAATAAAAAAAATGAATAGTTTTTCTAACTAAATGTATATCGAAATGAAGTTAAGACCTTCTAAACTCAAACTCACTAACAATATAAACTATAATTGTAAACTATCACAACACTCGAGAAGATTGGATGCCCAACTAAATCGATAAAACTAACAAGACGATTAACTTCATTTCATACAAACTATATCAATAAACCACAATAAACATAGAATCGTTACACACTTACCGATCGACATACACATCCGACCGATTTTGAGCCTCCTCAGCCTGGCGAGGGTCTATCACCCAGAGAACACTTAATCCCGTTAGTTCGTTTGCCCAACCCTGCCCTTCATCGTCCACCCCAAAAACAATACATACAATCCTGTATATAAATTCGCTGCTACAACCACTCGATTAATAATTAATAGGTCGGCGGCGGTCGACGTTAGGTTTTGTGTCGGAGCATGTCGAGCCATCGACGATCGGTCCAATCTGACCCTGGGATTAGCCTTTTAGCCCTTTGAGGACTGGGGTGCGTCTATTGTGTATGTCTTGTCATATGTTGGTGGATGTGTAAGGGCGAAGTTTCCGGGGCTTTCAGCGCGACGGATTTGTGCGGTCGAATATTACTATGTTAAACTTTGCTCATTCACGATACGCGTATTTCATGGTATAATATATAAAGTTTTTGATTTTGAATATTTTTTTGGGTTCAGAAATATGACCTTTATTTATAATGATATACAAACAGTTAAAATGAATATGTGCATTATATTTTTGAGATTTGTAAATGTACGTTGAATTCAGCGTTGAAAAAATAGATTTTGATACAAAAATAAAAGAAAATTTTTCATATATTTACAGTTAATGCACAACACTCAAAATTACTCACATCGTTAACCTTTCCATATCGCGTTTTATATTCCATTCAAGAGAACAATAAAGTTTATGTGCACTCTTCTTATCTTGTAAATGTCAACCTGGCAGAAGTTATACGGAATTTTCGCTCGTTTCATCGAATCGAATAAAATTGTCAAAGAGTTCCCACCCAGAAGCGACACAAACATTAATCTCCGGTCGCGTAAACTTTCACCATTCTATCCTTACCCATCGGTTTAATTCAATCCTAGCCATCGGTTTCTCGTTAACCATTTCTCATTTATCAATCGAACGGGCGAAAAAGTGAGAACCGCATATACATCGTCCGTTGCACATATATCCGTACAAAATTCGACATAAAGCGACGACGTAATCCCATTTTATTCACCTGAAAGGTCTTTTACGAGTCGCGCGATAAAGTCGTAAATTAGCCTCGCTTCGCCTCGCAAAGTGGCGCCTTTTTTGCCGTTTTTTTTATTTTTATTTAACTCGTGTAGCGACACGACAGTTTTTTAACTCGACTTTCGACGACGTTTATGTGGACGGTTTGTCTGTTCGCTGCTGCAAAAGATGGTTTCGCTTTTTCGTTCATGACTTTGCTGATAAGCACAAATCGCGCACAATCTCGTATGCGGTTTTCAAACATTTCTCCTGTGGGATTTCAGCTGGAGTTTTCCATAAGTTTTTCAGTCAGTTTTCAGTATCGCACTGTCGGGATTTTAATCAAAAGTCACAGTTTGCTGCGTTCGTTGAACGATGCATGGCTGCGCTACGTGTAAAAGATAAGTTTTGCAGTCTGCCGTTTAGGTTTTTGTCCGTCGAATTTTTCGTGTTCAAGGGTGTATTTATCGAAAAAGATTGTGGAAATTTTTTGTTTGATGAAATGAAAGGATTTTTTGAATGTACAATTTGAGGATACGAAAAGTATACATTTAACTTATCTGTGTGAAATATCTTATATTTTATTTTATTTCGTCCCGACTGGAAATGCCCGTATTATTGAATCATTATATTATTTTCGCAACTGTTATTTCAGTGATGTCATATTTCAACCGCGAAATATCACGGGACACTTTTCCGCGTGAAAACATAAGTAACGTTAACAACTATGTACACTTTGGAGACATCGACGGATGGTAAAGCAACCCGAAACATTCGATTCACTTTCGTTTCCCGGATGCTTATTGAGCCTATTTCTGCGAGTAATAGCGCAATTTTGAGTTCAATATCAATCGCAATACACAATCTATTAAAGCTGTAACAACTCACTAAATAGACAGTGTCGGCAATACGTACGACGCGTATCGAAAGGGTTAACTGTTTTCCGATGCGGTCTGAAGTGAGCTCGAATTCTCCGCTGCTTTGTTCAGTTTCTCCCTATACAAATAATGGTCTCATACAATGTATAGGATGATTGCGAAGTATAATATATATGGTTGACAGTTATATGTTCTTCTTTGTACTTTTCTATATTTTTCGTACAATGTTATTTTAGCGATATTTGGATAGTATTAAGAAAACTGCACTGACTCAACATATTTGAAGTTGATATTATTCAGAAGAAATATTACTAAATATATAATCATAAAAAAGTATTCGATATTCTGCTTTTTCTTTGTTTGTTTTTTTTTAGTATCTATGAAAGCTTTATTTTTAAATCCGTTTTTCAAATTTGCGTTGTTATTATTATAATATATGAAGACAAAAAATACAATTCTTCAGTTTATAAATAATTGATGAAATAATAAATTTTAGTTATATACGTGAGAATAATACAAATTAAATATTGTTCATATTAATTGAACAGTAAAAGATACTTCAAACTTTTCATTCATTTTTATAACGTGTATTTAATACTTTTTCCATAATTAGTTAAGCTAAAAATTATACAAGTTTATCCCATCTTTGACGATTAATTCTTCAAAATAACACCGAAATAATCTCAAGAATTTTCAACATTACATTAAAAACTACTTCGAAAATTATTCTTCATAACACACGACCGACTCCCCCGACGCCGCCAAATGTCAAGAGACGAATAAAACAAAACACATATTTAGAGCCGCCGTTTCGCAGATAACTTTTAACCAGTGTGCTTTTCAACCACCCTGTGCACACATAAAGCATAATGGCAGTTGTGGAGTGGTTGGCCTGTCTCGTTTCGGTCTCGTTCCTTCGATCGGATAATGCTTGTTGGTTTGTGTAGACATTGGCCGGGCTGTCTTTGTGTGTCGCACTTTGATGTTCGGTTTCCTAAATTTCAACTTTGCAAATCTAGGGCCATTGTGGCGACGGGATTTCATATTCGCAGGATTCGGGACGCCGGATTAAGGCGGTTCGCCGTGCGGATTTTAATTGATACGAATAATAAATGCGACCGTTTGAACTGGTTGTTTTGTGTGTCGGTTGGATATTCGGGATTGGTAAGGATTTCGTTGAAGGTGGATTGAATGTAAATAACTTTGAAGGAATTGATCGAGTTGGTATTGTATAAAGTGAAATTGATTGATATAGTAGTTTTCACTGTATAAGAAATCGATTTATTCATTAAGAATCCATGCATTGATTTTTTTTTATTGATTCCAGTTATATACGTTATTTTTTTTTTCTTGAGTTATTATTTTATCTGAAAATTTATCAGGCTCTATGTCAAGGCATATTACCTTGGAAATATTGTATTTAAAATGACAAGCTATACGCGCCTAGATGACAACACGTCGAGTGTGAACAATGCGGATGGTTTCGTAGCGAAGAACATTGTTTTGTTTCTTTTGAGAAATCGAATCGAGCGTAGAAAATGACAATGGATTCCATATATACGTAAAATATATTACAGCTGGTGTTATATATAGACGTTCGTTATCTTTTCTTTTCTTTATATGAACGTACGCCAGTTTGCACTCACATACGAAAATTCCGAGCGTTATTATCCACAAGAATTTCACACATAAATACGACACCATATTGAACTAAAATTTTTCATTATGGTATAAATTTAATATAATAATAAATAGTTTCACAGTTTCTATAGAGAAGCTTTCACCGTTTTCAGATATCAATTCTAAATATGAAACACTCTCATCATTCGTAGTTATTTTTGATGAACATCTAACTCTTAGAAATTTGTCAGTTTTAATGATAGTAAATCAATAAGATCCCCAGTTACCGCTAAACGTGCGAAGTTAACGATGTCAAAGCTTGAATCTAAACATGACATGAAGTTATTCTGGTACATATCAGATGGCTTTCTCCATTAATCTATAATAAACACACATATTAATAAACATCAAAACTTAGCACAAAACCCTGAACAAATACAAAACACTACGGAAACACTCACAAGTTTCCATCCGCACAGAACCTCGAACGGCCATAGAAGAAGCGCGTGCACTCCCGCCTCGCGCACACCCCCTATAAATAAATTGAAATGAATAAAAATAAAACGGACACACTACAGGTCCTTGGGTCGGTCACGTCCCGCTAGTTTCTTGTACGGTTCGCAATTTTTTTCAGCATCCCGGTCGGTCCCCGGAGGGTGTGCATGTTCAATGCGTCCGTCCGTGAACGGTCTGAAAAGTTCACGACGAAACCGTGTTTCCGTATGTACGTAACCACCATCGAGTGCTTCAATTCTTTGTCTGTTTCTTTATTTTCTTAAGGTGTGTGCGAGTGTGGGTGGTTTCGTTTTTGTTTCGGGACAAGGCGCCTTTTTTACGTCGGAGCGTGCGTAAAAGACGTACGCATATAATAGATTAAGCTTCGTGTTAAGGTCTAGTTGTTCAGGAATATGTATTTTTGTTTTGATCAATTTTTAATAGTATCTCATAATTTTGTTTGATGCGTTCAATTTTTAATAATGAAAGCTTTATAAAAATTGAACAGGGATTTTCTGCTTTATATATAAGGGTGTTTTAAGCCTTTCTTCTTACCTAAAAGACACGTCTTTCGAAAAAGAGAAAAAGTATTTTCTTTTGTCCGTCGTTGAAACTGAAAAAAAAGGATTTTATTTTCAGCCGTCACCTGATGTGTTATCGTATTTTAGATGTATAGATTCTGACGTATTGAATTTTTACAAAAGAACCACCACGATTTTCTTAAACCTTAAACATAAAAAAATCCTTTTTACAAAATTCAACATTCAGCGATGTCGTAAAAATAACAATTCTAATACGATACCGAATGCGATTAAGAGAATATATTTGAGCTATCGAAGTCATCAACCATCGATTCTTTCAGCTGAAAAGTCCCTTTGCTCATTTAAAAAACAAATTCAGTCCCAAGACGTTGACTGCTGTCTAGTTAGACGTCGCTTAAGATGGCTATCGTCCGTGTTCGCGTTAGTTTCCACCTGCAAAAAAGACGGCATGGAGAAATTTCCAGATTGGTTTCAGGCAAGCTTTCACGTCCCTTTCGCAACCGTTTCTCGTATTAGATAACACTTAACCCTTTCAGGAAAAGGGAAAACCGATATGTGATAGGCGGCTAGCTCCACAGAGCAATTTGCGTGCTCACGCTCGATCGATTTGTACCTATCGCTCTTCGCCTGTCATTATTCAATTTGAATTTAATTCGGTGATATGATGCAATTGATGTCATAAAGTTTTGAATGCACGTTCCGAATTAACTAATAAACCAATATAATTGTTAAATGGGATATTGGAAATGTGATTTTCGCGAATTCGAGTGGCGTTCGAAAATGCTTGACGCATAACATTATGAATGCTATATCTTTTTTATTTTTAGTTATTATGTAATTTACAACACGTGTTTCACTTGGGTCGCATAAAAAAGATTTAAGATAAAATCTGTGCTTTATACGAGGATTTCATTAAGATTTTTCCGACAACTTTTTAAGAAAATTTTCCAAGTTTTCCTCGCAAATAAATTCGCTCACCCCTGCGCTCATCGTCAATACGCACACGAAATAATTTATTAAATTATCAGTTTGCCGGCAATTACATAAATACGATTTATAACATAGGAAAAGCTCTTTCCGTCAAAGTGTAATTAATTTGGAGACACGCGAAACGAACGAGCTTAAGGAAAACTCTAGTTAACGGCGAAACTGAAGAGCCCTCTCATCGCCGCGTTATTTGTCAATTTTATTGCGAATTATATTTTCGTGTATTTTCCATCGAATATATAATAAAATATAAATATACACGTCAAAAAATGTTTTTTTTTTTTTTGAAAAATAAATCGCCTTTTCGAAAAGATTCGGGCGAGCGAGTGAGACGAAGGCCATAGTAATGTATGCGAGAAAATAAATTTCCTGTCAGAGGAGATTATTTAAAGTGGCCACTTAATCATCGGCGGGGAGGCGTTTTGGGCGCGTGGTGGAGGTCTGCCTAACAACCCTAAAGCCTTCCCACACCTCGGCGAGTTTTTCGGCGACGATCCCTTCCGCTCGAAATATAATTTATTTACTATGCTTTGATGAAAAAATAAAGCGGTAACGTTGTTGTCGTTCGAACACTAAGTATTATATTATATGTCTAAGTCATTTCGAAATATCGAAAAGCGCTTCGAAGAAAATTTAAGATGATAAAATCGTTATTTACACTTTTTTTATATTTCATCATACATCAATTAAGTTTGTTTTTTATCTGTAGAGCATTAAATGGGTCTCATTAATAGTCTTATTTTGTAAAACTAATCCATCATTAAAGAAAAGCAATATATTACTCGGATTATAAATATATGTGATTTCGCATTTATGTTTTCAACAACTTTTGATGTTATCAAAAAGTTTATATCCTGCATTATTACATTATATATTCTGTATATAAAATTTTAACAATAATGAATATGAAAATTTAATATCAAGTCAATTACACGTTTGACAAACTTAAATTTTCAAACATAATCAACGTCCAAATATCAATATCATTACTCCATAATGCATGATTCGATTATTTGAAATGTATATATTCTCAGCGTTTACACATCGTTTACATATTCAATGCACAAGTACATTTCGCCAAATACCCGGTATTGTATCCGGCACGTGCACGCGGTCGTAGTTATAGGCCACAACGAGTACATTGGTACTCTTTGAATGCGGCGAACGACGGGCAAGTGCTCGTAAGGCTCTCTTTCACGATGGAAATCATAAAAAGATGAGTATTTTCAGCTGGGTGTCTTAAACGCGGACCTCTGCTATGGAGACCGTCTTTATTTTTATTTCATTTTATATGGGGTTGAGACCTTTAGATATACTATTAGTCTATTTTGTGTGAGAATTTTGTAAAAATATATATTTTGTGATGTAAATAATTTGTTTAATTATTGAAATAATCGAAAGGATTTGTATTTGATGTTTAATACATACGAACATATCACGCATTTCTGATTGTTGAACTGCTTCAATAATGTATGCATTGGAAATGACATATGTCCGTCACCGAACCAACAACCGTATTATCATTCCAGCAATCGCGCACGAAACATACAACTATTGCATCACAGTATATACATTTATTGTTTTCTCCTAGAAAGTACGATTCAGCTTTGATAAAATCTGAACATTCACTACCAACGTTAACTCTCCATTGGGCGTATCTTTGTTTCACATAACAAATAGTTTCTTAACACAATACAAACGACCGACTAAACGGAATTTCGCCCCCGCTCGCACGGAAACAATGAAAATAGTAAAGAGCGAATTTGAGTGAATTTTTTTCAATACGCCTACGGGGTGAAAAGCGCGGATGAAAAAGTTTCTTTTTCACTTTGCCCTACTCCACTCTTCGGGCACGGAAGTGGATACATCGAGGACTATGTGCGGAAACTCACCGTCGACGCATTGTAAATCCACAAAAGCTTTTGTGTTGCCAAACGGCAATTGCTCCATTCGCTAAAAAAGCGGAGCTCAGGATAACGCGTCCGTTACCGAAAGGACCCGAAAAGTTACCCAGAACTGTGTTTTCCTAAATAAAAAAAACTCCAGGCGACATTTTCTTATAATAATGTCATATTGTGTGATTCGGCCGGGCGCTATCCGTTTTTTCATACATATTAAAGTTTTGCGAAATATTGCACGGACGTATTAGGTGTTTTTTTTTCTAGTTTTTCCGCATGTGACGTCTCCGAATGTATGTGCTGGGTCCTTTTTTGTATTCCGGGTACGCTTTCGGCGGCAAATAAGGGTTGTTTTTGTTCTAGGAGCGGTGGTTTTTTCGCGTCACGTTCGTCGCTATTACACGCGATTATGTCTCATGGCGTGCGAAACGTTGTCGTTACTGGATTTGCGACAGGTTCTTTGACAAAACGCAATCGCGTGACGAAACTGTTACGCTTTTTCTTTATTATTCAATTTTGTCTCTTTTATATGTTCAAAATTTTTCGCTGAACTCATTTGGCCTTACTTAACAATATATGAACATAAAAATTAAGATAAATCTTTGATCAATCGAATAATAATTATTTTTCTTTAAGTGGAGGTGGGAAATTTTCAAAAAACACTCTTTGGTTTGATATACCATAGGGTAGTGTCAGATTTTATGGACTAAAACCAATCCCCATGCGCCAGGATGCCAGAGTATTGCTGCAGGAAACCAAATTTAAAATAATAATATTAAGATTAATTAGGATAAATTGTTTAAAATTAAGTAACATAAGGTGGAATCGACCGAATGTTGGGCCGATGTATTAATATTATAGATAGACCGGATGTGTGTTATATGTATAATATATTAATTTAGAACTAAGAAATGTAATCTTCCACCAATCGAAAATTTGATACTAAAATCACATGAATGATGTAGTTTAGACATATCACGATTAATGATTGAATTAATATCCAAGATACCAGAATTCAAGATTAAATTTCATTTCAGGAATATGTCAATAAAAATAGTTTCAATATTCAATTCTTAGAAAACTAACATATTTTTAATACATGTGTGATATAAAAAAAAATCAGAAAAATTTCGACTTTCAACAAATATTATACTTTAATATATAATCCAATAATACATATTCCAAAATAACAATAACGATCTCTTCTCCACAATATCAATCAACAATCCAAACAACTGTAACCGTTCCGTAACTGTAACGAAACCCGCTCGCACAATTATTTCGCGTTTTGACTAGTTTGTTTGGCTTCAGTGCGAATTTCAGACACGCTCCCGCTGTTTGCTCATTATGGCCACGATGCTGAAAATTTATCGAATGAACGTATATTTGAAAGCGTCGTTAATTTAATACGATACGTGTTCCGATACACCAGCTCGTGAATTCGATCGGTTCGTTTTGTGTGCGCAAAAACGTGGAACAATCGATAGTTCAATAATCGTGAGCGTGTAAGAACGAATTCATGTTTACATATTCCAAATAAGATGGAATCGATTTACCTTTTCTTTCCGTCGTTTTGGGGAGTTAAATGGGATTTTTTCCCGTTTTGCTTTTTTGTTTTTTTTTTTGTCGTTTCATGTATTATTTATTTTCTAGGCGATTCCGCGCGATGTATGAGGTACGCGATGGAAATTATTTTTTTTTTTGGAATATTTTAATTGAATTGAGACTTATTTTTAAGTATCAATTTGAATATTTTTGAAAATTACTACTAATTTTTTTTTATATATTAACAAAAGGCATTCATTAAAAGTGTTTTCAGGATTTGTATTCGGATAAAGAGTATAAAAAGACCAGCGGAATGAAATTGCATAATGAACCATTCAAATTCATTTGCCTTAATGAATTAATTAATTTTAAATAACCGAGTGACAAATGAGTACGTTTGTGCTCTGAATACACATTCATGAAAACTGTTAATAATTAATGAACGCAAGTATTATGTTTGAGTAACAATATTCACAAAAAAATATTATTTCGCGAAAAATGAATGAAACTGGCAAATATCGATTACGCTAACTTAATTTATCCAAAGCGAAAGCCAAATTCGAAAATATAAATTGAATTTGTGATGTAAAAAAAGTATCATAAATTGGAGGTAAAGATAAATTTTATGGTAAGATATAAGATATCTTTAAAATATATATTTTCGAGGGTGAAAAAATGATAAGCTTTAAAATATAAATTATTCTTAAAACATTAAAAACCTAGCTGAAAAAAAACAGAATGACGTCACGTTTTCACCGTAAATAAGACGGCGAACGGCAGAGCACAAAGCGTATAGAGAGGAAGTATGAGAAGGGAAAAAAATGAGCAAGAATAAGAAAGAAAACGTATGTACGGCCGTGCTATGTATGAAAAAAGATATAATATAATAAGGTGCTCCTGTCGTCGTTTGTTTGTTTGATTGAAAAAATGTTTGCCGTCGGCCTTTTTGCAAGGAACGTGGGGGGCTGAGGCGTCGCGACGCCCTCTAATTGGGACGGTTTTTCACAAAATGCTGAAAACACTGTACAAACGAAACTGGCTGAAACATAACAGGTCAGGTGTGTGTGTTTAGCTGCTTTTTGCGTTTTTTGTTCGTAAAAAAAAATCGTTAGTGTGTACATATAATATGTATAACGGGATGAGAAATTGACTGTTTGTTTCTGAAAATAGTTGTAGTTGTGGTGACTGCTTGGTTTTTAAAATGATTATAATGAAATGTTTTATTTGAACTATTCTTAAATTTTACTAGAACAGCTTGTTCAATGTTTGTCCGATCAAAATCTACGCGATCGTTGATACATGGAAAATTGGTTTTCTTGGTGTAACGACGTTGCTGGAAAATTGGTTTGTCATGTGAGGATCTTTTAATATTATAATTAGAATAGAAATTTTTTTCGTTTTTATATAAATTTAAATTCAACTACGTTCTTTTTATGTGTTATCTTCATTTCAAAAATAGATGAAAAGCAATAAACAAACATTCTGTTCCGTTTTCTTTCTTTGAAAACAATTATGAAACAAGATGTGAATACAAATGATATTTTTATTCAAATAAATTTTATTTTGGGCGGAAAAACGTTAGCATGAGTATCCATCCGAATATTCTCTCATACGATAAACGAATATGTTTCTTGGTAAACACATGACGTACTTAAGGAACATTTTTGCTCATGTGATATTAATTCATACAAGTGTTATTTAGAATCTTCAGTTTCATGAGATACACAATAATTTTCAAGACGAAACTTTGGGTCTGACAATAACACATCGATTTTTTCCTCTGAACGAAAATTGTATGCAACCACAAACAAAACCTGTGACAAACCAGGAACCGAACATCTGTTCCATTTATACGGAACATAAACTTAGACACAAATTCATATTATTTGCTCAAGAAAAACGATGCACATACAACAGGACTCCCCGTCGTCCTACTAATGACCAAGAGCTTTTCCAGAACGGAATGAATTTCGAGCGGTTTCGTGCTTTTGCTTTTCGGTTCTTTTGTGAACGCGGCTCGAATTTCGTACGAATTATTACGTATAATATATTTAGCCGTTATTTTCTCAAAGCAAACTAGCGAGTGCACGTGTCCGTACTTTATATACGATTTTTTCTGTGGTAGGATGTCGCTTCGGGCTATCCGCTGTAAATTGTTGTAGCGGCACAAAAGAGTAGAATTTGCGTCGAGGTTTTTTTACCGACGTTCGTGTATAGTGGTTATGGTATAACGTATGAGTTTCGCTCGTTGAATTTGCAGGAAAATCAGGTATTTCGCATACGTTGATGTTGTCACGGCATGAAAAACGCATAGAATTTTATGTGACGGATTGACGTCTTTTTTGTAAAATAAGACACATATGACTGTTGGTGAATTGAATAACCAAAATAAAATTCTTTTAAAGAATAGAATTCCAAAACCATTCCATTTTATCAAACGAATAGCATACAATTATTCATAAAAACATTGGTAGCTCTACGTACTTAAAAACAAAATTTTAATGATAATGAATAGTCATAAATTGATGCATACATTAGATGATGTAAATTCGAAAATTATTTGGTTTTGAATCATTTATTTATAAATTTATTTTGTAATTTAATATCTTCCAGAAAATACACCACAAAACAATATTAATACCGTTTTGATTAAGATAGTAAAATTTATAATTGATCAATTAAAAAGCGGGCAATTATACAAAAGGCAATGTCGTAAACTTCCTTCCGCCGAACGCATCAAACATTATCAATGTTACTTTTATTCCTGCCACACCCGAGTTTTAATAAAACGTGAAACATTATTCATACACGCGAAAAAACTCGCACGGAGGGAAATTAAAACGCGGACGAATAATATGTGGGAAAGCGAGTCATGGACCTCGAATTATCAGACATTCATAACTTCTAATGGCGTGAAATTGTAATACGTACTACGTATTTAATTACCAGCTTGCGTCATCGAGGACTTTGCTTTTGCCGAATAAACACGAATCATATACCGAAACTCCGTGCGTAGAGATTCAGCGTCGATAAACAACCGAAATTACCATCGACAAAGACATTTCCGTCGATTTCCTGCATCATCAGCTCGAGTGAGAAATGTGAACGTAGATTCGAGAGCTTTCTGCAGATTTTTCTGTTTATTTTTGAACGTTATATAGGGTGTCGTAAAAGAAAATCGGGGATTTATTAGAGTGTAAAGTTCATTAGTTTCAGATGTGAAATTTAACTTTCAGTTTGTCTTAAAATAGAAGTGTATTTTCGAGAAAATAAATCTATCACTTTAATGTAGCCCATCTGGACCCTTTTCTCATCGCAACACACTCGAAATACTAAAACTATTTAAACACAGCATGGATGACGGCTGGAAAAGACGTTTTTTTCCTTTGGAAAAAAGGTCGCTGGAAAGATTCGTCGATTACGAGATTTCCCATGACCTTTTTTAATAGAAATAGGCGTATCTGAATTTTCGTACTTTTGTCTCACTCTTATAAAATACCTTATAAATCGTAGCGATACAATTGAAAAGGGTCAGATTAATGAAAGGCGACTGATATGATTGCTTTGGTTAAAAAAAGAAATAAAGTGATTAAATCGTCTTTTAAATACCGTTCACTTACGCAATCAATATTCGCAAGATTAGAACTGATCTAGTAAATCCCCAACTTTTTTGCACCCTGTATAAAGCTCGGCAATTTTTCACTCGACGAGTGAAATTGTAGAGTGTCTCTCGCTTCGGATGGCGGCAGATTATACTTTTTGATTAAATTAGAGTCTCGCATTGTGACTGCGTATAAATGCGCCGGAGATAAGCGGAACTTTTCGCGCGAATTTCACATTATTCGGGTTTTTAAATTTCGCTCGTTTCGCAGCCTGATTGCTGCAGAAGCTCTATCGTTTAGTTGGACGCTGATGCTGAAAAAAAGTCGGTTTCAGTTTCAATCGTGATTTTGAACAGCAAACGTAGCCCGTGTAAATAGCACACTATAGAGTTTTAATTTTCAAACTATAATATATTAAAATATTATTCTAACTGTAATATCAGAACTAAATGTGTAATAAATTATTGTAGCGTAAATCGAGACGGAATATTTTTTTTTTGTCGATACTAAGGAGAAATAAATAAGCTATTTATGAAATCAAAACTTGATCGGATCAAATAAGGGCAAAGTTCTTTCATTACGTACAGATTTTTAGTTTATGTGCAAAAAAGGACTCATAAATTATTAAACATGTGAGAACCTTTGCAGGTTTCGCTCAAGAGTTCAAACATAGCTCAATCCTTAACTACTTACAGATAATCTACTGTATTCGTAATACGTTTTCGCTGGAATATCAATGTGGTCACCATGTGACTTTTATCACGCTTTTTATGATGAATTTAATATATTTTGCATTATTGTCTTGTTCGCAGACACAGCAGCACATGTAAAAATTTATAGATAACGTTCGGACATAAATTTTCCTGAATTGCTTAGATTATATTATCAAATGGCATGGTTTGTTCAGCACTGAAAGCAAATTTTCAGCAACGAACACAACCGAAAATAACAAAAACAAACAACATTGCGATTTACGACGGTCGCTCGAAAAACGTGAATTTAGTTTCGGCCCTTTCGCTGAAGGCGTATTTTCGACGTTCATTTTTTTTGAAACCCGATTAAACAAAAAGTATAATCCGTTTCGGGATAAATTATTAATTTTAATAATTAAATGTGTCGAATGGCGGGCATGTTGGAGTTTCAGAGCGAGGGCGGCTTTTCGTAGTGGGTTTTCTATATTTTCCCTAAAATATGATTTTAATATTCGGCGTATTTTATTTTGGTCGAATCATAAACTTTTAGGACGATGTACTTTATATTATTATATATATATATATAAATGCTCACATCGACCATCATTTTTCATGATTGTGTAATATTTTTTTGCACATTTTGAACTTTATGTAATGAAAATTTATCTCGAAAACTTGAATGTATTTTTTTTTAATATTTGAACGTTCAAAAATAACGTTTCATTATGATATTCATTTTAAGCAGAGTTGTCGAAAAACTTGGTAATATTTTTACATTTATTTTTTAATTTTTTGCTGAATTTAAAAAAATAAATGAGCTCGATCAAAACATTTTCGTTTCATCTCGTAAAATATAAAATATTTGTGAAACTTTTCTTATGCTGAATAAATAATTCACAAAACAGCGTACATTGCACATTTCAGAGAAACGTAACTTTTAACCTTATTGATGACACACAGCGAAAATATTTAACCGAACTTGAATATTTGTAGCTCAGAGTGTAAACTTTGAACTGAGTGCAAAGTTTGATTATTTGCACGATCGTAACGGAAAATCTCGAATGAATTCAGCTGACTTCAAAGTGAATACGATACAGTTGCATTTTCGAGATTGCATTTTCACGTGGAAGCTAAAACTCATGCACGTGCTTTTATATTTCAGAAAGAGTAAACACATTTTTCGATATTGTCACAAATATAAAATTTTCCGGACGTTGCGCAAAAATGGAAAGCATCTTGTTTATTGCATGTATCGAATATCATAGCTTATAGACAGTGTGTGGTTACCAAATATTTTTCAGTTTATGATCTCTGTATCGATTCTTTTTCGGTATTTTATTCAAGGGAAGAAAATAATTCAATAGTTTCAAATATATTTTTTCATTATGGATTTCGATGTAAAAAAATACGAACAACCACGCACATATGATCTTTTATCAAAAATATGTTTTCAGTATTACGATCTTGGGGAATTTAAAAAAAAAATTTACGCTTTCGATATCATCGGAAAAGCTTTATCCTGTACTATATACTCCATAGGTCGTATAAAACGACGATAACGATCCAAAGATAAATCTCGATTTTTATACAGCCCCATCCAAAAATAAGCACTACACTAAAACCCTATTAAAAATCGATCGAACCCTCCCGAAATCCATCAAACCTCCACTCCCACAACAATCGACAACACCCACATCTCCACCCACGGCCCACCGACACACATTACGAAAATTCGAACCCGACACATTCGCGGCACACTCCAACAGCCATAACATCCCCGACGGGGCACACGCTTCATACACGCGGGAGTCTGCCACAGTCCGCGGGTCAAAGGTCACGCATCCCCCGGGGGTGTTATTCGCAGTCGCGGCTGATAAAAATGGCGAAAGTAGCACATAATATCCCCCAGGGACGATCTATCACGCTGACTGACAAATGATGGTGGAATGCTGCGCTCGTATATTTTTTTCGGTGTATTTCGCTCGCGAGGGGTTTGTGTAGTGCGAAGTGGGCTGAAGGATGTCGTATCTGAGCCGAGTTCGGACGATTTGAAAAGTCGCGTTAATGATGTGCTGAACGAGTGGGTTTTTTGCAATCTTGAATCATTTGCGAATATTTTTTTTGAATAAATTATATTAATTGCTTTTATTTGATGAAAAAAATGTTCAAAGTTTCTCCTGTTACATGTATTATAAGTTTATTACGTTTCAACAAAACCGCTTTGCCCTATTTAGGTAATAACATGAAGACAATATCCAAAGGACGCGATCTTAAATTTATTCAACAATAGACCTTTTAAAAAGTTTTCAATATGATCCGAACTATGATGGGAGATGGAAAAATTTGCATTTTCAAGATAAACGGGGGCGATACGGAAAGTCTCCCGTCACTCTGCTCACCGATATATTATATACGTATAATGTTTTCCATTTTATTTTTATTAATATTCTATTTCAGGGATGAAAGTGGGAGGCCAGGTTTGCTCGAAGACCATAATCCCTGTCGGTTTGCGTTAACCCTTCGGCGCCGTTCGCCGATCCGATCGAACGTCATGTTAAGGGGCTTTGTATCGGATTATAAGCGGATCGAAAATAAAAACGAAACGATTTTGTACGTAAAGAGAAAAACAATAATGTTTTGATAATAACAAAAGGATTAAATACTGATATCATGTACGCGACAGTTGAAAAAAAATCACAATTTTGATGTGGGATACGGTCCGGTTTGGAAAAATTAAAATTCTACTTTATCGATAAAATAAAAATATGAAATTTTATTTATATTTTTAAGAGAGAAAAATATGAAATCCCTGGAAATAAAACTCGCAGAACGCAAATAAACTACCGTGACAAATAAAATCTTGCATATGGAAGTCTGAGTATGATCGAGAGTAGTTTTATGAGACGGAGCATTGAACTGTACAGACAATGGCTTACTAAATCATTGTCTTTCTTAAGCTCTCGTCTGACTCGTACGGGTATATGTTACAAGGTATTATTATATTTATCGTGTAGAAAAATACAATTTTATATCTCGTGGAGTGGACGGAACAATATTGCCAATGGCGAAATTGGATAAAGCGATACGAAAATTAAGCCATTTTCCTTTGTGCACGCTGCTGGAAATATCTCTACATTCTAAATATTGATTATTTATAAAAAAAAAATACTGATACAGTTAAATACATTTTGAACGAATTATTATATCTTTAGAAAATTCAAATTATACTTTTGAATATTTAAGTTGAATAAATATTTATAAAAATCAAGTTTTTTCAAAGTCACTTACTACTGTCGTTTAAATAGCATATATTTTTTTATAAATTATCTTTTGATTAACGAGAAACGGAAAATCCTTGTATATATTAACGTATTTAAGTCACGGTTTATGTAATAGAAACGTTAATATATAAACTATCGGCGTCGGGAATACAACAGTATAAATATCGGCAATTTCTCAGACGGTTTATCTCAGTTTTGACAGTCGGCGAGCGTGTTAATTCGACGGTGGTGAAAATCGGCACGGTTGCCATGAGTATGAATAGGGGAATCCTGGAAGTTGCGATACAGATTAATTTGTTATATAAATCGTCCGTTGAATACGAAGAGTCGGTTAATACGTTCATTAGCTCAGTTATTTATTGTTATTTTTGGTTGATTGGGTTTGTTGTGCTTGAGAATTGTGTAGATAATTCATTCGGTAACGTTTCGAATTGGTAAAATATAAATTTGTATGTTTCATAATTATAATATGTAAATTATTCAATGTTCGGACATATTTTCTAGTTTTGCGATATTGAGTTAAGGGCCACTTTCCAATAGTTGAATATTCTTATTTATGTATTCCCTATCCCCTATATAATAGCGGATTTTTGTGTGTTTGTCTGTGTATCTGTCTGTTAGATGACGACGATGATGATGAACAAATGAACTGAAATATTAAATATTCAAATCGAGTACGGGCATTGGGTAGCCTCTACCTCTGGCTTCGCCTACACATTTCGAGTTCACGCAATCGGGTTTTCACATTTTATCGTTTTCCATTTCTTAACAAAACCACAGCCGATGTTATTAACATCGGGCCTATATACTAGTAATACATAAACAAGAATATTTAAGATTAAGACGATTAAGTTAATTATAAATCTACTGATTGGGCCATATACAATTTAACTTTAGTAATTAATGAAATTAAATGCCTTTATTATAAAAAAATAATAGATTTTTTAAATATTTTACATATATATATGTATGTAGTAAAAATTAACTTAAAAAATAATAATTAAAACATCAAAAATTTTCACCAGTTTTCCACCAACAGTTTCTCTTTTCGAATTAAAAAACTCGTCAGTTTCACGCATAAATTTAATTAAATTATATAAAAAAATCGCTCTCGGAACTACAGAAATTTAAACAGTTCCAACATTCCCCAGCCCACTCGCAAACTAACCATTCACAAAGTGCGGGCGCTTCTCTAATTTACCGTGACACACCGAAATTGGTTGTTTCCATCGGGGTCTCGTATCTTGAACAGTCTAGCTTTACTACATTATATAAATTATATAAAGCTAATGTTAACGGATATTTAAACGTATATTCGCGCCATGTTAGAAGATCGCAGACTCAAAACTCGTAACCTGTAGAATATTGTGTACCGACCGAGAGAAATTCTATAAAGTTGCACGTTTATTTAGGTACGGGAGATTTTTCTAATTTCATGACATGTCTAAATCTGTTTTAGTCGGAAAAAAGTTTATTTTTTAAACAATGTCAAAATATTTCAGAAAACTGTATTTATTAAAAGTTTGCCGTTATATACACTAATTCATGATAATATAATTTATTGATAACCGTTCACATATGATGGTATTATGAACATGTTTTGCGAGTTTGTATTTTCGACGTGCGGAGTTCACGCGTGATTCAGATGAATAAAACAAAGTTTTTGATCTACATACTTTTTTAACTGTCATTGTATGGAATAAGAGTATATGTATAAGTATATAGAATATTTTATTAAAATATTTACAGAGATGAGTATGATAGCCTTATGAATCTGAATATTATTTAAGTTTTTTGTATTAACTTGAAAACTTTAAGTTTTAAGATAAATTTCAAATAATTGTTGCACTAATCAGTATTGATGAAAATATTTATCACTAAAATTATTTTTATCAAGAAAAATTGTTTTTTTTTTTTTATTTACTTTTGCTTTTCTTGAAACTGCGAAAAGTAAATATTTAAGTGAAATTTCTAATTACTTTGAAAAATTATTGTTAATGGTAAATTTTCTATAATATTTAAATGCTTATCTTTTTATTATCAAAAAACAATTTTATGTAGCATTTTTCAAAATTGAGTATACTATCACGGAATTAGTCTAAATATATCATGGGATTAGACGTCTTAGATTCGATCGTTTGAGGAGGTATCTAACAAAATTGGTAATGAATTACAACATCTAAATAATGGTTAATCAAAAAGAAGGTTGTTTTAATTATTTTACTATACAATAAAATATAATCAAGTCTCCCCTATACTAAAGTAATATGACTGTTCAATTTATTTTAAATAAAAAACGTATAATGTATAAACATAATATGCAGATTTTCGATTTAAAAAAATGACGATTGTACACCAGTCGATTCTGAATTTAAATTTCAGTATTAATATGCAAATGTTCAACTTCGGTTTATGACGGCAATTGCTGGCTTTAATTCCATATTCCTCACTTATATTATAAAACATACAACATATAAGTGCTTTAGTGGAATTTCCCGCGTTATTCCCGTGGAAATTAAACTAATGCGTGCCGTTCGCGCCACTCCATTATTTATTGCCGTAACGCCTGTATCAAGCGTTAGATAAGCATTAGCGCCAATCTCCACCTAGCTATGATGGAGAGAATAACTTTTCCGAAATATTACGCGATTAATAAAATATCGGTTGGTTTTTGTCATATTGCGTGTCCCGACCGGCACATTCATATTTCATGATATTGGAAAGAAGTGGCGAAAGTATTATATTAGATTAGATATGATTGAATTTGTTTAGTATCTTATTCGTATTTTCGGGTAGTAAATTAAATTAAATGTCTATAATATAATAGAACTGTCAGATATTATTATGAGTTTTTAGTAAATACTATTATAGATAGTATTAAGTTTTTCAGTCACTAAATTGATGCATGATATAATAGTTAACGATTAATAACTTGTTTATATTTTTTTAAACTGTTTTCAATTTTCAATGATTATTAATTAATACTTAAAAAAATATTTATTGATTATTTAAGTATGATATTAAGTTATTGATCAAATAATTTTAAGATATGATATGAATATTAATTCTAAAACATATAAAAACTATACAATTTCACGTTATAATACTAAAGAAACTCAATTAAATTTTTGCTGGAGAGCATTGAGAAAGGTAAAATTTTTAATAAAAAAAACATTTTTCACTGTACAAATAAATTAATATACAACGTTTGCATATCGGATTAATTTCTCGGAGGGCTTTTTCCGCGTGGGGACCGCTTTTTGTGCACGGCTCTCGAAAGACGACGAATTTTCCGAAGCGCGCCCGAATTTTCCGACCGGGACATTTTTCCGCGGAGAATAAATCACCTTTTCGTTGTACTGCGAGAATCCTCTACCCGTTCGTCATGAAATACAGCCGCTTTATTAACTTATACACCTCTCCGGCGACGATAAACAGTGGAAAAGCCCTGGCAGTTTTCCACGACGAGCTCTGAAGTGTGTCGTTTCGGAAAATGGCCGCGAGCGCTAAATGCGAAAATCTAACAGTTGCTGGTCGTTTGATGTAGAGTTGCATTAGTGGAATTTGCAGAGAGGATTTGAAGCATTCTAGTTGTGTTTAATGTTTTAATAAAATTTGTTCAGTTGTATGTAAATTTTGATTGATTGTGAAGGATTTATATAATGGTTTTCGATTTGATTTGGGTATTAAAGTTTTATGATCTCCTATTTTTATATAAAAAAAAATAATAACAAATATATATTTTTTATTTCTAAAAAGTGAGTTTAAATTTGTATAGAATCATTTGATTCAATTAAAAAATATATAGTAAAAATTTCTAATGAAAAATAATTATTGAGGGGAAGAAAATACCATACCATAGTATTCTACCATACCGTAAAAATGAATAAATCAAAGACCTTAACATTATTCAGAAAATGTTTTAAAACCGCATTGAGTGCATTATTCAATACTGATCGGTCAATTATCATGCAAATGTTAGTGCGGTTATCGGTTAATTGTCAGTCTACACGTTATTAGTGTAATTACATTACCGTTTTGAACAATATTGTTTACTTGGATTAATTACAATCAAAAGGCAATCAAACAAATTAATAACATTCACATACAAACCATCAATTTTAATTCCTAATTAATTTTATATAAAGATGAATCGCATACTCAAAAACCAAAACACCAATCAAACCCTCCAGCCAAACGAAAAAAAAAAAAAAAAACACAAAAACAATTAAACACCGCCCCCGAAAACATGTACATTCCGCGACCCGAAAGCAAAAACAAACCCGCCAAAAGGGAAAAAAACAAACAAACGTAACGCCGAGATTCCGTTACGCAACCAGGGGTCGTCCGATATCGGGTTTTGCGCCATTAGCCGAAAACCGAAAACCGAACGAGCCTCAGCCAGGGGTTAGGGGACAGGGCCCGGGGCCATTAGTGGGCCGGTCGCCATGGTGACGCCTCAACGTGACGTCACCGGATCTCGCGATGACGTCACGGGGGCGGGGCGCGTCACTTCCGGTCTGGGAAAAAGGCGGCAAAATTTGCGAGAGGTCGTACCGATCGGGGCCTTTTATATCGACGGGGCTGTTGTTGTATGGAAATGTTAGTGAATGTTTTCGCAGTTCGAACTCGAGGTTGTCGAAAACGTCGGTTCTCGTTCGGGTTTTTTCGGTGAAAAAAAAAAATTTTTTTTTAATTTTATTTCGAAAGAATTTTACCGCTTTTGGAGTTTTATTTTTACGCGTGCGATAGTCGGGATTAGTTTTTAAAATTTTGACACGTAAAGTATGAGTGTTTTTTTTTTTTATCTCGCGCAGGCTTATGAAGTTTGTCTGAGTTCGGAAAATATGGGACTATTTACGGGAAGTTTTCGCAAATCGAATTTGGCCACTTTTACGACTTTGCGCGAGTTTGTATCTAATATGCAAAAATTTCCTCGTCCTAAATATTATCGGATGGAAGGCGGAAATGAATAGTTTCACGAAAGAGAATCCAGATACGTAAAAATAACTTTATTTCCATCCGTTTCCAGTAACGGCGAATGTTCCCTGCTGAAAAATTCAAACCGGAAAAGCGAAACGAATTCGAAAAGCCAACAATTTTCCGAAAAACATTTATCAAATATTCACAATATCCTTCAACAAAATTGAATACTGTAACGGACGTTCGTTAAGCGGATTTCAGATCCCGACCGCCCGCCTGCAAGTTGCCGCTCCGGCTGAAATCAATTTATACCCTCTGCTGAAAGTGTCGCGTGTATTTCGCAGGTTTTCAGCGCTTTTCGCCAAACGAGCAGTGATTCGGCCGCGAATAGTGGGCGCGGGGCGAAATATAGCTTTTTAAGTCGCCATTAATCAACGCGAACGGTTCATAACGCACAAAGGGAAATCTCCTGTAAACAACGCAATAATTTACGCGGATAACTGGTGAAAATAAAAGTGTAGATATGAAGGGAGAAAAATGTATAATATGTATTAAAAGGATGGCGGGAAAAAAAAAACTTAAAGAAAATTAGCGAACACTTCGAGAGCGCTTTAGGGAAATTGCTCATTGCCCTTTTTCGAGGGGTATACTATTATATCGCGCGGGGAATTTTTTAGCCATTCATCTCTCGCGGATGATAAATGTTCCTTTTGCGAATTCTCTAATGTCTCCAAATATTTTCGCGTCGTGTCGTTCTCTTTTCGCCGTTTTATTTTGATGAAATTTCACAACGACGTCGGATCACTGCATGTATAATATTATAACGTGTACGATTTTTTCAACATCGTTCATGTATAATAACATCAAACACTTCCAATTAATATATAACCGAAACGATTCTATGAAATTTCATATTCGATAAATAATACTTTTTCATTAGAATCAATGACCGTGCACGGATGTTCCACCCCGTGTTTTATGTATCAATATTTACACTGCTTAATGGGTCATATGTACGAATGTAAATCGAGCGGAATTCAATACGAAAAATAAATAAAACATTACTTAGATTAATACGGTAGATATTAGATTTTATTAGGGCAAAATCGCTCCCGTTACGGAAGCTTTGTATCTCCAAACGTATGACATAATATAACATAACATGTACGTTAGTTAAACGAATGAACCGAACAAACCGCACCCATTCTTCCCTCCCCATTATTGATACAACAAAGGGTGGGAAAATTTATGTCTGTGGTGTAATTATTCGACAATAATTGTATTTCAGAGTAATCGACTGTTATTACAAGTTTCGACAGCAATTATTTTTGCTCATGGAAAGTCCCAGTATTTTTTTATATACCAATTAAATTCACGTCAATCTAATACCGTCCGTTTTCATTGATAGATCATTTATAATTTGGGAATGATGTATATCTTAACGTTAAAACTTTCAACGTTACTTTCGATCGATCTTTCAACATTTGCAGCTTTGATTTATGTTCACGTGTCGTTCATTATTCATCGTGGTTTTGAGGTTATCGTATAAATCGTTTGAAGTGTATATTTTGAAACACGTCACGCGAATTGTTTATTTCGATGTGTATAGTTGTAAAGTAACTTTTTCGCTTTAAAAATCGTCGGTAGCAATTCGGGCAGTTCAAATCGAGTTTTCGAGCTATTGAGGCTCAGTTAAACGTAAAAATAAATGGACAATTGAATATATTCTGGTGTACGGCTTTTAGTTGAAGTACTAGTTATTTTACGCATATAAATCTCACAGAAATATCATAAAGGAAACGTCGACGTCGTAACATAAACGCCAATTTTTTTCGTCTTACACAATTCTTATTCGGACCCATTAGAATAATATTCACGCTATACTTTCGTATTATGCGTACAAATCCGAGATATTTCTGGGTGTTATTTCAGCATACTTTTGACACTAATTGGTATAAGCAAAAGGATAACATGGGGATATTTCGAACAGAACAGTACTGCGCGCAGCAAACAGGATCATAAATTAAGTTTTACCAGATATTTGTATTTCATATTACGTAAAATTTTGCCCAACATCTAAGCAAACTTAATTAATAAGCTGAATGCTTTCGCGATGAAATTATATGACGCAACAACATTTTATATATCGTAATTTTTTAATATCCATCCGCGTCTCGAATGTACCACACGATGTTTTCGTGATATAAAATCATAAAACAGAGCACATATGTGAAAACTCAAATCATTTTAATTTTGCAAGATCAAGGAAGACGAAGAATTCGAAATCTGTTTATATATACAATGCGGTAAAAGTCGATGTTCTTATCAATGTTTCATGAGTCTTTCAGCCGGTTTCTCAGAGTTCAGTTTGAAAATTAAATTACAAGAGCATGGCAAACGTTACATTATAAATTTTCCTTCATGCTTATGTAAACGTTTTCTATATAACGTTACGTTTATGCGGACGATATGAAAAGTACGCTCGATTTGGTGCCTCACTCGTGTTTATTATTAATCATTACTTTGGAAATGGACACTTTTACTGTAGTCAGTGTAGTTTATACGCTAGAATTATTAGATCGATGTACGAAAAGTTGGATTTTTTCTCCGGGAAATTGTCGTACGCTAGCAAGAGCTTCGTACACGGAAAATCGTTTTCCCTCAGTTCAGATAAGAGTTTCAATGGAAAAAGCTTTCACCCGAAAGAGTAATGAACCGTCATTAATTCTTTAGAACGTTGATTGATGAAAGTATTATGATTACGCGGGCAGAATCTCTCCTCGGTTGCTAGATGGTCGTTTCGCACTTCGACAGCTAACTAATCCGAAACATTGCTGTTCTACTTATTACCCCAATATTTCAAATATTTTATACCTGGGAATCGCACATGTAAAAAACACACACACAAAAGCACATGTTTTATAAAAATTTACATACATAAGAATTGTCGCTGTAACGTTGCAAGTTTAACGGTTTTCAGGTCAAGTATGTATTTACCGCATGTCTTTCATGATGCTCTTTAGAAACTTAGCTCTTATGAAGAGCTAGAAATTTATGCTAAGCGCTTAAGATAGTACGTATCCCATGCGAATTATAAAATACTTATTAAATTACAGTTTTACTCAAACGAGAAAGAAGAATAAACTTTTGCTCTCGTTTTTCGTATTTGTCGCATCGAGAGGACATCATGTTATCAATTTAAAGCTTGTTGTTGATTTTTTCAATAAAGAGCTTTTATTGAACGGGGGACTTCCTCTTTCCCTTGCGCCGAAGAAATCAAATCGTTCTCTCTTCAAAGGGATTCAAAGAATAGATTTATTGCTAAGATACACACGCCAGCCCCGACAAAAGTGACATTCGGTAATCCTCGGGGCGAATTTCACCCCTATGGCCTGAACCATGAGGATCGTTTTCCCTGGCGAATTTTCTCGCCAATATTGAGAAATAACTTATATAACTTTTACGGCGTACAGCGTTTTTCGCTTTTCCTTCGTCGAATGTCGTGCAGCTCTGCATCTTTAACGTTTTTTTCTTTCTTTATTTTACCTTTGAAAAAATACGTTTTCTTCTTTATTCCTATTCATTTTCTTTTCTCTCCGTTTATTTAACTTTTACGCTTTCGGCGTGACCCGATAATTAATTTTAATCTCTCGCATTTCACATTTCGCGATATTATGATTTCCCTTGTGTGTATAAAGAGATTGTGAAACGAGGTTCCGTTCGTATTCAGATAAGGAAACTTTATTGTTTATAACCGTTTTCTGCTTAAAATGCATCAGTTAACATGAAAAGAAATAATTTTCATACGAGAAAATCACGAATTTTAAGAATTATATTAACGCAGACATAAAAAGAGAGATCCAAACGGGCGAACGTATTGTGCTTAGGCTTAACGGCGCGTAAAATACATTTTTTTTTTGTTATGCAAAAGTCACGTTAGCGTTGCCAAAAAAAGATAAATTAAAAAAAAAAAAAAACGGAACGAGGACACGAAAATTTCATAAATACTTTTCTCGCTTAATCCTTGAAATTCAACCCATCTGCAATGTGTAGCTTTTTCGAGGCTTTCTGTAATCGATGACCTTAATTTATTCTGTTTTTTTTTTTATATAATCAGATATTTTTGAAATCACGTAATGTATAAAATGAATGATATTCATATTATATATAGAATACGAAATAAATTATGATTTTTACCATAAAAATATCATCATACAACTCTTATTTTTTGTTCAATTTGTTCATTCACTCTATTCAGTATTTGAACATGAATACTGACCATTTATGTTAAACCATTTGTATATATTAAGCGGTCAGTATACATCGTCAATATTTTTGACAAATTTTTGTATTATCGAGGTTTTTTTTATAATATTTTATGACGCATGTTCTATGTAGACTTAGCTAAATATATTGATAACATAACAGATGTTCAGCGTACAGCGTACAGCGTTCAGACATACAGCGTTCAATTTTGCAAAAGTATAAGTTTTCCAATTAATTACCATTAGAATAATTAAACGCTTTCTATGCCCTTTGGACCCTCCATTACTGTACAAAAGTCTTTTCAATCATTTTTATCAATTTAAAGTTTTAGCAAACTCCATAGACTAAACGACCCTAATCCAATATCACAATATTTAGTCACTGAAGTCACGTAGTTGGGCAACTGTGCGCAGTGGAGGAAATGCAATTGCGGAACTGTAACGGCACTCATAGGTACGATGTGACCGGTCAAAATTGTGGCCCAATTCCTGTGAAGCTCATCCATAATTGCGAGGGCCAACAGTTCGGAGCGAGGGCGTAAATTTCAATTAGCAACAAACTCATTAGCGAAAGAGGCGACGTCGCTGCGAATTTGCATAGGTGAAAGCTCTAATGGTTTGCGTCAGCGCAATTAGCCGAAGAAAATCTGGCCGACGCCGTTTGGAGTTATGTGTCTTTGATCGCGTTGTTGGATACGTTATTGTTGGTTTTGCGTTTGGCCGATTCGCGTTTGCGGTTTCCGGGAGTTTCAGGTGGTTTGTTTTAGTTGGTTTGCTCCGGGGAATTATTGATGCGTGCGTGCGGAGGGGTGCGTTTTTAGAATTGTTTGTTTAAGAAATTTTAACGTGTTCGATCTGAATTCATTGGAAATTTTTGTGGTTGATTTAAATTTTTCTATATAATATATTATGGCTTCGAATGTGAAATTGCTGTGTTTGCGTACAACATAAAAAGTTTCATGTCGTATGCGAACTATACAACTCTAGTTTCATTTTGCTTCAACAAGTTTTTCTTAACTAATCATGTGAAAATAGTTTTGTGGCAATATGTAAGTTTTTATTGTTATTTATAAACAAACAAACAAAAAAAAGTTCGTCTGCTATATTATCTTTCATTTTAGAATTATTTGTTTGCAATTGCGAGATTTTGGATTTTTTTCTTAAAAATCAAAAAATAATAATAACTTAAAAACTTAAATATTATACTTTGAACAAAGGTATGTTTGGTTTAAAATGTCCCAAATAAAATAACTTATCATCTCTTTAAGGCTAAAACTTTTAAAGCAAAGCTTTCCGTAAACGAAGAGCTTTGGACCACCTGTATAGTGAGAAGGTGCTTTGTTGATGTTTTTCAAAACTAAACGACTCGATTGTTTGAAATGTGAACTTCTTTTTCGTTGCTTTATTTTCCAACTTAAGAAACTTAAGCCTTGTAGATAACAGAGCATAAAACTAAAAAAAGGAATCAAACACAACCTACGTTAAACATCGAGACTTTCAAACCCATACCGACGTATCTTTCATACCCCATTCAATCATATTCTGATGATTAAAATTGTATGCTCGAACTTTTTCAATTTAAAAAAATACACACCGGTATATACAAACATTCAATCTCACATAATCATGCGCGCGTAAACGATTTCATATTGTTTTGAATAAATTTCTGCGCTAAACGAAAATTGTCACGAACGACTGCCAGCTCCCGGCGAGAATAAACTCGCCATCGGAATGACGATTTATCACCATCATTGTGGCTAAACGTGGCTGGGCTTTTTAAAAGCACACCGTGGCCGGAAAAACGAACCCAGTTTAGAGCCGGTAACAAATAGCGCATATTTGAATGAATAATTTTCGCACATATTAAATTTCGTGCGTGCGAAATGTCAAAAGATACGGGGACGCGACAAATGTCGCACACGTGACGCGATACTAACCCCCCCAAAAAAAAATAAGATATTAACATTATATATTATTTCGAATCAAGTGTAATGTTAGTTATTTGTTGTGCTTCAAAAGGAAATTCAAAAAAATTTTAGTCTCGCGTTCAAATGAACAGCGATAACGCGTAAACATTTTACATACACTATCTCTAGACTAAGCTGGTTCAAAGGACCACCTAGGGGCCAAAGTGGCCCCCAGTTTTTGCGCGAATGGTTCCCATTTTTCACATAGTATTTGACATAACAATTAGCTATCTTTTTGTGAATTTTTCTGTAATTTGAGGAAAATTAGTATTCTTTTTTCGAATTATTGAAGAATCAATTTTTTCAAACACATTTTAATTGAAATATATGTAACTTATCGTTAAATTAAAAAAATTCAAATCAATGATGTTCGTGAATGACCATATTATGTTCAAATTGTGTCTGCAAGCTTGACATTCCATTTGTTTAATTATTTATTTCGATGAAATTAGCATTTTTCTCAAAAATATTACGATAAATCGATCCAAGAGTCATTATATGTAAGTAGACAGACCACCCATAAAATAAATTACGACAGTGAAAAAATATCGGAAGCAAAACACTTGCGTTGCGTTATTAACTTTGATAAGTATTTCAATTTTATCAATCGGCAGTTGTCGAAAAATGACTCACACAAAATGCATGTGTTCAAAAACAAACAGCATTTATTCCGAAATATGTTTTATAATGGATAAAAATTTGTACTAATATTTTCATTTTTATTTTGAATTTACAATTATTGAAATTTTAACATTTGAAATTTGTTAGTGGCCTCCGATGTTTGTACATACATTACGGTTAAAGTTTCTCGCATTTCCCTAAAATGAAATATACCCTACTATGTCCTCCACTTGCGATTTATATATTTAGTCAGTGCGTCGGTATAGATGATTCATGCATTATCTAATTCATGTTCATTCACACTCCCGTGTACATTCTTTCTGACCGATTTAGACAAAGCATACATTTGCGAGAGGGTGCACATATTAACGGGTTCGACACTACGTACATACGCACGTTAAAAATAAAACTATTATAATACACAAAAAGCGAATTCGATAGAACAAATAGACCGAAATCGAATTTACACCGTTGAATATTCCAGATCCGTCGCGCGCGAAAGCCCGAACATGTTCATTCATACTCCCGTGTACGTTCTCTCTGACCGATTTAGACAAAGCATACATTTGCGAGAGGGTGCACATATTAACGGGCTCGACGCTACGTACATACGCACGTTTAAAATAAAAACTATTATAATACGCAAAAAGCGAATCCGATAGAACAAATAGACCGAAATCGAATTCACACCGTTGAATATTCCAGATCCGTCGCGCGCGAAAGCCCGATGAATATTCACAAATTCGAACAACATTCACGAACTCGAAGAAATCACGAACCACCGATCGAGAAGCTCCCCACCTCTTCGCACACAACGTACGGCCATAAAATAAATTGTACGAGAGGAAGAATCGCGCAAACAAAGCGATTCGACGTGTTAACCGTTGTCGGCGGGTGGATGGCCCACGGGCGCCCCTCAACCCTTCGCCGGCCCTTCAGACCGGCCAAATTAAGGTCATCTGGTGGAAGTTGGCCCGCGGGACTCGTCCGAGTCAACTTTTAATCTGCAGACGAGAAAGAAGTTGCGAACTTTCGCGAGGAGCGGGTCTCTTGTCTTCTTGGGCCGTCGCTAAAAATACCGCATTGCTGGTCGTCCGCAATTATTCACTCTCGATAAATTTCGGGGCGGTCCGATATCGGGTTTGTCGTTTTCGGCTAATTTACGACTGCGATATGTTAATTGTGGTGCGTGAGAGCCTGGCGGTTTTGCTGAGACGTTGTTGAAGATTGGTGTTGGCAAAAACTGTAGATACCCGCTAGTTTCGGTGTTTATGTAATTGTATGTGATTAAAATGTGAGTTAAATGGAAATTGTTTTAATTTTCCTGTATACAGTTTTCACGCCAATTTAAATGTTTTCCACTCTGAACTCAAATATTTTCCATTTGAAATTAAATATTCTCCATTTTGAATTAAATATTATATTTTTTATTTAAAATTATTATAGCTTACAACATTTTAAGTATTTTTTCCGGACGATTAAATATAATAGGGCTGTTTGATCTTGACCCTGAAGATTCAGATTATTGTAAAATAATTTGTATACGTGCCGGAAACAAATTTTCGGCGCTTTCGGTGTTTGACTTATTTACAGTATCCATTAGTCTATAATTTTCGAATTGATTTAATTATATAGTACATATTATGTAATGTATAATTACACTAAATCAAATGTTTTTTTATAAATCAATGTATCATTTTTATATTTAAAGTTTTTAAACTATATTTTTACATAATAATACTTGATTTATAACATATTATATTTTAGTCCTTATTCAATATTAATTGGTATACAAAAACTAGATATGATTTATAAAATTCTTTAAAATACATATTCATGTAATAAACTATTTTCACATCACACAACAAATATATTAATTAATCCATTCGATATACCTCGAAAGATCTATTAATATTATTCGCCACCGTAACTAATAAATTATCCATTTCGAAACCATTGGTTAGCTGATTTAATCTCTAAAATATAATTCTGTTTATAAACATGTACAATATTATGTTTATACCATAAGAAATTATAGCAGACACAAACGCGAGTTTAACAAACTTTACACACCCATATATTTAGCGACGCAGTTCCGCCGTTGTCAAGGCAAACTTTTTAAGCTCAACCTCCGTCGTCGCAGCGGAATGATAAACGACACGATTTCGTATAAAATAACCGTTGTTAAGCGAAAAATTAACCCTGACAAAACGAAATTGCAACACTCACGACCCGAAAGGGGCGAAAAAAGCAACGAACTTTTTCCCGCGCGAACTCTGTTATTGTTCTTCGGCCGGACGATAATTGCTTTAGACGTTCAACTTTTCGACCGCTCGATTTCTGTTCGTGGGCCGAATTGTCAGCTCATCGAGACTTTAATCTAGTTTTTGAAGTATCCATTCGAGGGTTGGAGCATAATTAAAAAAGTTCAGGCACCGCCGGGGAATGGATGCGAAAACCGTCTCGGACGAATCGTTCGTAAATTTAATATTTAATATCGCACGGTTCGAAAACGTTTCCAGACGCTTTATATGTACGAGATTCTTCAGCAGTTTTCTCAGATCGATCGAACTTTTATCGAGATTGTCCGCTAGTAAGGGACGGTTAAACCGAACGAGCCTTGTCGTTCTTCGAAATTGGAGTCTGCGTGTAAGGACGTCGTGTCAAGATCGCACAAGTGTATAAATACACGTATGTTCGTTACCGTGAATCGATGAAAATATATTCGATATCATAATTTATATTGATTAGCCCTTATCGATACGACTTGGGCTAGTGCGATAAGGTAGCCTTATTTGTCATTGTAATGAGATGTAACTAATTGCACTAAAATTTTGATCATATTCACTTTGTTGAAAATAATTTGCAAACAACGATTATGCTCTTTGGTTTTAATACTTTGCACTTTAAAATTTAATACGTTACAGTATAAAAATCAGCAATTTGCACTTTAAAATTTAATACTTTTTAATTATTAGTTGTTTTAATTATTTATCACTGTAAAAATAAAGAAACGAAAGAAGAAAATTATGTCAATATCACAACATTCACTGAACATATTGAATTAGCCATATTATTATTATATTAATCTATAGCTTAACAGTAATCGTCATTGGTTTATAGGTGTTAGCAATTAATTCCCTATTGCCTATAATGGATTAGAGGCAACTATTGATAAAGTGCAAAAATCCAATTTTTTAGTAAAAATCTATTCAAACCAAATTGAATTTATATATTCCCTTAAATTGACTAATAGGTTGCTAATAATGATGATATTGATTAAAATATTTATAAAATTTCACCGGAATTAAATATTATTAAAAAAAAATTTAATTTTAATATCCAATGCCTTTTCATTGAAGATTTTATCGATGAAAATGTCATTTTGGTTGATTGTCTGAGATTTCGTTAGGTTTCCTCGGGACGTTTTTAAAGTGGTTTTCAGACATGCACAGCAACACATACACGTTCCGAAAGATCAAGTCCTTACCGATAATCAGGATACGTCTCTCGTTTCGTGTTTGTTTCCCTTTCGCCCCTGTAAAGTTGTCCCGCGGGTACTGTACGGCCGCAACGGCCATTCCCGTTTTATACGCGGACCATCCCCGTAACACTCGCACGTATAAAACCATTATAATACGAAACCTATACACACAAAAAACGGGAAGACGAAAGAAAAACCGTCCGTAAGTACGAGTTCGGATTCTCGCACGCGTCGGTAACTCGAAACTCGCTTTCGAGTGTTTTCTTTTATATTATTGCGCGACGAAATCGACATTTATTGCCGGCGCGACGCTCCACATTAACGGCCCGAAACTTTCTCCCCGGCCGTTGTTGTTCCCTTTTTCCTACCCTTCAGGACCGTCGTAAAAAACCGGCAGATAAAATAAACCGAAATAAATGAATAATGCCTCTTAAGCCGGCCACGAGCGCGGCCCGCATACAAATCACGTGCGAAACGTCCCGCGAACCGCCAATATTAAAACGCCCTTATAAACGTTCGAAGGGACGATACAGCCTTTGTGTCGTGTGGAAGAAATAAGGCATCGTTTGTATAGTTATTTGTGCGATTCGGATTGCGGTTCTGCTTTTGCGGCTGCGGCGTAATTGAAATCGTTTCGTTTCAGTATTCCGTCTAATTAGGCACGAACCGTGAAGATTGTGTCGCCCGTTTCCGCGCTAATCTATTTAATTTCGGTAATAAGATTTGAAATCTTAATAATGTCGCGTGTTCGAGTTGCGTACGGATTCCGTTTTCCGATATAAAAGTTTCGCGGGGAAAATCTCGGCGAATTTCCGCGCCGTGATGTGAATATTTTTTGACGGCGGTTTTCCGTTCTAGTTTTGTGGAAATTCGCCTTTTTTTTCGCCGTCGCCGGCTCTTGAGGACAATCGGAAAACCTTTTTTTTACCCAACTATCACCAAGATTAATTATCGGTCTTTTGCATGATCACGCCTGGGGGTGATCTTCTTTATTTGATATACGATTTTGGAATCTTTCATCGGAAGAAATTTAAGAAAAAGCCAAAAGGAATTTTTTATATTTGACTTTTGACTCATTTGAAAACATTGATTTCTTAAAAAATATTTAAGTATATTTTGCTTTGAAAAAAAATGTAAATTTTTTTTTAATTAAAAATCACGTATTATAGGAACGAATGAAAGACTTACATCATTTAATATCTAATCAGAAGTAGTTTCAGTCACAGTCGAAAAAAAAATCCCGTGATGAATGTCTCCCTTGGCTAATTAATTTTAAGCCAGACAACGGGTCGACGCTGGTTCAACAAAAGCTAAAAAAATACAACAAAAAATACACGGACAGGAAACGAGGTGAAAATGTTCTCGAAAAAATAATCGTGCTCTCGTTCCTGCAAAATAAAAAAAAATAAAAACGAAACAAGAAAACCGAAACGCTTCCCTACCACCGCTGAAAACGCCCACCCGGCTTCCACGAAATTATTCCACAGTCGAGTTGTAATTAGTTTACTTAACGCGCGTGTGTAATTTTATTGCTTTCAGGACATCCATCCGCTCGAAGTTCGCCTCGAAACAACTGCCAGGGAAACGCTACACGCTTTAAGGTATTCCGAATATTTCACGCACGTAATCGAGGTATTTTACGACGTTAATTCAAACTCGGATTTTTTCATCTGGGGCCATTTTTCAGATCGCTGCTTCTGCACACGCACTGGCATTCGTTCACCGTTCTGGCCGAATCTGAAGTTGCGTCGACTCTGACGTTGCGAAAGGACCTTTCATCTATCATCAATTCTTCGCCCCTTTTACCTAAAATATTGGCCTTACCACCAGCAAATATCGAGCATGCCTTATTTAGGTAAGTTACGTTCTTATTTCATACTATGATTATGATTTTTTTTTGGTTCATTTGTATTCATCTCAAGATTCAAATTAATTTCATAGGATCCTTATAAATATAACTAAATAAAATCTAGTTATGCGATGTATATTTTTATTTCGACTCATTCATCTTTGTTATTTTTATCGATAAAAAGTCGAGATAGATTTAATGAAATTTGAGAACGTAGAGAGTTATGTGAAATTGTTTCTTTTGTTATGCCGTAGCACTGAACTGTAATTACATCGCCGACGTAAATCAATATTAAATTTTAAAATAAAAAGCACGAAATTTTCGCGCAAACGAAGCTTTCGTTTTCGTTTGTCGAATAAAAAAAAATTAGGATTTATAAAATAAATGAAACGTGATTCCCGTATAAAACCTTCGGTCGTGAGAAAGGAAAAAATACTCGAGGGTCGCAGGGATTTTTCTTATCGCCATCTGTTCTTAGAGTTTTGTGCGCTCCTCTTTTTAAGGTTTGTTTATTCTAGCGCAAACTTTCGTCGGATCGCAGACGGTGTGTTTTTCCTTCAGTTCTGAGGAAAATTAAAATTTTTTGAATTTGTTTTGTCTCTGTGGCGGTTCGATTGAAAAACCTGAAATGCAACGTTGTTTTGAATATTTTTGTGAATTTTTTGCATGAAATCGATCGCCTTCTGCGAAAAAATCACAATTGAACAAATAATAAAAAAATATTCGAGTCATTGTGAAAACTGCAATGTATCGATTTCGATTTGAATTATTCATAGTAAAGCAAACAGACACTACCGCATTACCATTTCAGAAGCTTGCAGTCATTTTGAACGCAGATTTCTGTATGTTTATTTTATGTTAATTTACAAAATTTAATCTTTATAGCTTACATCGAACCTTTTGTTCGATCCCTAAATTTATTTTGAATAACTTCAATCTATTATATGTTCATATATTCGTACTTTATATTTTATTACGACATTTTTATCAGAAGTCTTTGAGAAATTTTTGAAAAAATGAACTTTTAAAATTTTAAATATGCTTTTTTTATTCAAATAATAGTTTTCGGAATATATACATGTATGTGTGTTGTGTTATTTTTTTTGTTTTGTTTTTGTTTTTGTTTTGTCTATGAAATTTAACAACGTATGTTGATGTGTAGGCGTCATTGAGTGTAGGCGCATCGTAATTACATTATTTTATGTCTTCTGTCAAATAAAACAACTGACGTGTCTTACAATAATGGTGGTGAAACTTTTTCGTTCACGTGAAAATTTTTTCAAATATTTTACTGAGTGTCAGGTAAGCCGAAGAAATTTTAATGCCTTTCATAAGTATGTAATAAGATACTGTTATATTAGACCGAAGATATAAACGATACACTTATGATGCGTTTTACTAAATGGCGCATCTAAATCACCAGATGTTGTTAAATTTCGTAAACAAAACAAGATTATTTGCATCGATGAAAACATGATATTCGTTGTCGAAACAATAATCCCCTATAAATAATAACGGATTTCTGTGTGTATGTCTGTCCGTCTGTCTGTCTGTCTGTGTCGATGACGCTCGCGACTTTTCTTCTTTCGTTTTTTATGATGTTGTTGATGATGATGATAATGATGATGATGAAGATGACGACATTTCGGATTTTCACATTTTATCGTTTTCCGTTTCTTAACCAAACCACAGCCGATGTTATTAACATCGGGCCTATATACTAGTAAAGAACATATTCGCGAAAAAGTCGCGAGCGTCATCGAACAGACACACAGACACACAAACAAACAAACAAACACACACACACACACACACAGACAGACATACAGAAATACGCTATTATATACAGGGGATTTCGTAAATGGTGTACACAGCCGATATCATGATCCGGACGCACGAAAGGGTACATCAACCTGTTTCAAGCAAATCATAGATGGCGCAGATAATTTCACCATAAGCGATCATTACTTTTTTTTAATAAAAAACATGATATTCGTTGTCGAAACAATAATCCCCAATCCCCAATATATAATAGCCGATTTCTGTGTGTGTGTGTGTGTGTGTGTGTGTGTCTGTTTGATGACGCTCATGACTTTTTTCTTTCCTTTTTTATGATGTTGTTGTTGTTGTTGTTGTTGTTGATGATAATGATGATGATGATGATGATGACATTTCGGGTTTTCACATTTTATCGTTTTCCGTTTCTTAACCAAACCACAGCCGATGTTATTAACATCGGGCCTATATACAAGTAAAGACCATATTCGCGAAAAAGTCGCGAGCGTCATCGAACAGACACACAGACACACAAACAAACAAACAAACAAACAAACAAACAAACAAACAAACAAACAAACAAACAAACAAACAAACAAACAAACAAA
>JAOXNN020000064.1:3113272-3123690 GCA_028571205.2 Hydropsyche betteni | reverse complement strand
GTTAAGTTTGTAAATATTAACTGTAGTGTATGCGAAGAAGCGGTCACGGGGCCCCGGGGCGCGGGGGCGGCGGCCGACGGGGGGCTGCGCCTCGTCAACAAGAGGGCGGAGCGCCTGTGGGCGTACAACAGGCAGGGGGCCCCCAACGTCACCGTTCTGGACGCCTTTCCGGTGGGACTGTTGGCGCTCAGGCCGGTGCCCATGAAGTTAGGTTAGTGCAAAATTCCCATAATACATTGTGCTTAGCGTGGGCATGCCCGAACTACGACCCTTGAGGCTATTTTACGAGACCCTCAAGATACCGCCGAATTTTCCTCTAAATACGTCCAATTAGATGAACATCCAATAAACGTGGAGTATTCGCTCTTTGAATATTCCGAATTGTGTAGCAGGTCGAATACGTTCGTTGTTTTTTAAAATTAATCACGGAACGCTCTGGACGGTTTGAATCTGAAATGAAAATGTTGGCGGAATTTCAATTAACAACAGTGAGTATCGGGAAATTAATTTGCTCCTCGTCGCGAGTCAAAATTACGATAGGGCGATGTAAAATTTGACTTCTGCATTTAATCGCAAATTGTCTCGGAAACGACGCTGTAAATATTGTTCACCTCTGAGTTGCGACGACTTCTCGGCACGACTTTCGAAACAAATATGTTTCTAAAGTTTGACAATTAATCAACATTTGTGTCAGAAACGGTTATGAAAATGAACCGCAAACGGGTAACTCCGCGTTTTAAGCCGTTGGGCGTTACCGCTTTCGCCAGATTAACTCTGATATTACGA
This sequence comes from Hydropsyche betteni, assembly GCA_028571205.2. Taxonomy (NCBI): domain Eukaryota; kingdom Metazoa; phylum Arthropoda; class Insecta; order Trichoptera; family Hydropsychidae; genus Hydropsyche; species Hydropsyche betteni. The sequence continues at coordinate 3,122,904 of JAOXNN020000064.1, read as the reverse complement.
GTAAAAGCGTAATTTATTTCGTTTTTTCTCCGTTTCAGAACGATTCCATTTTTCAAAAGATTAATTTAACATATTCAGAACATAATGAATATTTCGGATTTTAGCCGTATAAAATATGATTTTTCATTGTAATATTTTCAGATCGTCAATTGGTGCGTGGAGCGGTTCGCACCATGGGCACTGCTTTGAAAAGGGTTTTGTCTCATCATGATGACAGACCAGCTCAGGCCCTTCTCAAAGACACCACATTTGCTAGCTGTTGGACGGATCATCCTCCGCCACAGTTTGATCAGTTCTCTGATGCTTTTGTCAGGTAAGAAATATGAAATTGAATTTTTTTGTAACATCTCCAAATGCTGTATATTCAGCATAAAGTCATTAAAAATCTGTACGGACTTAAAAGTTCAATAATTGTCTTCGGCTCGATGTAAAACATTTTCAAATTCAATCATCGTGTCACAGGGGTGAACTATATCTTTTTAATGGCCATTATTTGAACGGTTTTATAGACTGATTGTTCAGATTAGATTGTTAAACGAAACCGTACAATGTTTGAAGTTTTACGACCAATCTTGGGGGTTTTATGTCTTCAAACGCGCACACTATCTATTAAAGTTGAACGCGTTTTTTAAACTGCCTATTGTACCTAAAAGACATTGATACTTTACCAAAAGAATATGTCAACTTTATAGAACCATTAATAAAAGAGGCGAACACCCGTCTTCAACTTTTTAATAACTCATTTAACGGAATTAAAAATGTGTTATTCATAAAATTTCAAATTAGGAGGGTGTCTATTGAAACGACGCTTCGAAAATAAAAAAGTGAAAGAAGGCTATTAAAACGCCCAAACCAGATTCAATTATCTTGCTTTACTAGCTATTGAGTACAAAGGAGCAGCCAGAGTGAACCAACTAATTAGTCATTTTGCAATCTGGAGACGTTCTGAAAATTAATTTGATGAACTATTTTAATTTTTCATTTCCAATATCATTGTTCTCTGCCATTGTTGAAAAAAATTCATAAATCAACCTTCGAAATAAAAAGCACAAGAAAAACTCACGAAATGAAACGAAACTCATGAAATTATAAAGTTTCCACCGAAGCACTATCCACCAGCCAAAGAAAACTACGATCATTTTGATAGCTTAAAAGGCAATATTGCAAAATTATTCAGCCACCATTTTCGAAAGTCGCAGGCGACACTTTTCTCTCGATTTTTCTTCAGCCACTCACACCCATTCGCGAATTCGAGATCGGTGCCATTTTTCTCGGCTAAATTGATCCATTATATACACACACAAATACGTACATATCCATCTCTATATAAAGTTGAAGTGGTGCCGAAAGTGAAATGCTTATATCCATCCATTTTGACTTTGTGTGCGTGTATGTGGGCTTTCTCTTTAGCTTCAGCTGTGTGTAACCGAGGGTTGACCTTATTCGTCCTAGCCGGTTCAAAGTTAAAGGTTTGCTTCATCCACAGTGGTAATGTTCGAAATATATTTTTATTGCTCTCGATTAAGAACGGATTTATGCGAAAATTTTATATTTTGGGCGGTCGTCGATTCTCCGATAAACAAACAAAAGCCCATCTTCGGAAAAATATCCTACGCCATTTCGCCGTCACGGATAGGCGTTTACGTATTTTATTTTCTTTTATAATGCGATGTGATTTATTCGAATAATCAAGTGACATTTTCGGACAGCGCGTACGTACAAAATCGTTTTCTTTTTCGGTCGTGTTTTTCACATATAAAATGTGAGAGTTCACTATCATCCATCAAAATATCTTATTCTGTCAGTGTGAAGGGGCTACGGGCGTGCGTCAAATGTCTCTAAGCGCGAAAACACGTTTTTATCGCTTTCATACGAGAGAATCGCAACGAGATATAAATTCGAAATGAATTACTCTATTTTCGTGCACGAGTTTATCGTATGTATTGTTTGATGAAGGCAACGAGTTCACTAATCGCATTGTGGTCAATTTTATCACGTTAGTTAATGAAACAGAAATACAAGGTTGTCGCTCCATTAATTGCATTAACTGCAATAAAGTTCTATATAGAACTTCAGTATGACTAAAGAGCCTTTCAGAGGCCAAATAATCTAGAGATAAAATAATCAATTCTACGTATATAAAGGAAATTAAAACAGATTGAATATTTATTATTTTTGTTCTTATCAATAAAATTCGTCTCTATTAAATGTTTTAATAGTTGAATATACTAAATTTTTAAAACAACTTTCTTATAAAAAATAAATATGTTTTCATAGATTTTAAATCAACATTTATATCATCATTACTTTTTTCATTTTTATATTACATCTAACGAAGTACAAGCTTTTCTAAAATTCATTGATATTTCAAAAAAAATTTCTACTACAATACTCAAAGGAATGTGACTTTAATGAGTTCAAATTTAAAAAAATTTCCTTTTCCAAATGATTTCATATCAATGATTTCCACATAAATTTATAGACCACATCGTCTTTTATCCAATTCCTGTGACTGATAGGAACCATTGCTTTCAACAAAACAGTCACACAACCTTCACGCGTCGAATTAAAACCCCCAATCCAAACCAATTTTTCTCAAAAACAAATCTCAACCATTCAAATCATACGATAGAATCATCGCCGAACCACCGCCCGACTTAACCAAACCTATTTTCAATCACGAATCATAATTGCGATCGAAACAGTCGCAAAATTGCGGCGCCGTCGCACACATTCAAATCCGCCCCCGCTAATTGAGCAACTACACTGCAGACGCGATCATCGCACATCGCATAATTTTCGCGAACAAATTCCGATTTAATAACCACAGAACACACCATACATTACACATTCGCGAAACGGGCAATATCGCGACGGAGGCACACACGCAAAATCATAACGTTGTTATTTCTGTCGGTTTGCGGCTCACGTAAACGACGGGGCTTATGAAGCGATGATAGCAGCCGAAAAGGATCTTCTCCGGGGGGTGTGCGACCTTCGCCCTTCTTCAGAAACGTCTAGAATATTATTGCCGTGAATGCGGGGGCTGTTCCGGATCGCTGATCTCTTCGGCGAATTAATTAAAACCGTGCGATTTCATGGCGTTCGGCGTAATCGCGGGATGGAGTCGTATGTGCTTTTGAGGTTTCGCAAACTGTTGCTGCTCGTTTGCGTCGGGTGTGTCATTTTGATCAATTGTGCGGAAAGTTTGATGGTGTACTCATTTCTAGGCCTGTTGGCTGCGATCAAAGTGCGGTATGTTCTGTTTATTGGTTGGAGAAGTGTGGGATTTTTTATTATGAAGGTTTGTTTGATATTCGTAATAAAAGAGGAGAATTTTTCACATACAATTCTTTTTAATATTCGTACTTATTAAGAGTTACCTTTATTTTATCATAATACACCCAATCTTTTTTTACATGGGAGATACGTTCCAGAGGCTACCATGTAAAAAATGTATGATAATAATAACAAAATTAAAGATATATTACATCAGTATGTATTTGGATAAAAATTCCATCCATATTCAAATATAATTTATGAAAAATGTGTAATGTGGAAAAATTTTGTCATGTGATATAAAAAAAACATTGAATTTTCTTTTAATAACTATAATATAATTTTATACTGGTATACACAAATCTTATCATTATGGCATAATAATACTTTTTATTTTTGTACAGCGTTAAAGTGAAAAAACAGTGTCGAAAATAATCGGTCACTCTCTATATATAATATATAATATAAAGAACATAAGAGCTTCAATGTAAATAACGTATAATAGTGAAATATTTTCATTCAATTATACAATATCGAACTTTAAGATCAACGTCAAAACTAAAATTTTCGAAAAAAATGACAATTACTGACCGAAAAACGAGTCGTCCGAAAGTGAGGGAATCGATTCGTACCAAATTCAAACATAAAAAAACCTAGCCTTCGTGGCTGGGTTTTTCGTAAGCGAACGACCGTTTTTCGACATATCCTTCAACTTTTTGCTGGCATCGGTTTTACCGCGGTTTCCCGAAATAAGAAGAGGAAAAAATTTAAGCAAATATTTGCGAATTTCGTCCAATCGCTAGGCGGTACGTCGCTCCGCGTGGAAAAAAGATCAATCACTCTCGTCTGCGAAAAGCGATTTTCCGGAGCGCTTTCCCACACTTCCACGTGCGTGCTCGTTTAAAAACAGAAGTACGAGAAATATTTTCAAGTAATGGCGCGTATTAAGTACGCACAATTATTTTCTATAAGCACAAACGTATGGGGCGTTACGGCGTCGTTGATAAAACGAGAAATTTCCTTGAGTATACGAAACTTTCCGTTTTAATTTTTTTAGTCGGAAAATTACTCGTAATATAAAAAACTTTTATTTTTTTATTGATGAATCGTAGTAGCCATAACGCGAAACGAGATTTGAATTCGCGTATAATTAAAAGTTCAGACGAGAAAGTTATAAAACGGTAGCGTTGTATAATATATTGAAAATTTAATCGAATTTTTTTCTTGAAAATTGAGTTTTGTATAGTAAAACATTATTTTCGATGTTTTTATTCCATTAATATCTATATATTTTTGCATATATTCATACGAGTATGTCTGTCGAAGGTAAGAATCTTACCAACAAAGCTGACAGGCGCTGCACTGCGTCTGGGGAGATAAGAACGTGTGCATTATTGAAATAGCAAAGTGGGACCGGATCATGAAAAGAAAAATCTAGCACACCTATACAATTTTCAAACAGCATTATTATGAGAAAATTCCCGTTAGCGCCAGAAAAACACAGAATCCAACAAACACCCTCAGCGAAAACTCCAGAAAAACACCATCGATAACAATTTCGCCGAGAAACTTGCTTTCGGCTGAAGAAATTACTTGATTAGTATCGAGACGAATGTTTAGCAAAGGCCGTTTTCTAGGTCTGGATCGGAGAAAGTCGATTTTCCCACTGTATTACTGCGACATGTTTGAACGTCTATCGGTTTGTTCGTCCGTCTGTAAATACGTGATAGTGAAAGACATATTTACGTTGCGGCCGAGCACGTATACGTGTGTGTTTGTAATACGGAATCCGCAAAATGTTGTGCCGAAGGGTTCGCATTACTAAAGCCCTAAATAAAATAATGAATCTATTCGAGAGCCATGACCATTCCCGCAACGCACGTATTCAGTGGTCCCCTATAATGTTATGCGGATCCATATTCATTTTGCTCATTGCTATTAAATTAATTTATTAAATTAACGTAGTTGTTTCTATTTTAAATTATAAATATTTGATAGTAAAAATGAATTGAATCATAAATATTATAAATGGATGTGAAAATACATTAAGAGAGTCGTTATCTTTTTTTTTTTTCATTTCTTCGTGTTCGCATTAAGAACTAATGATAGTACGTTTATAGTTTGATGTAATTTAAACACGATTATCGCAGTAAAAATAAATTCGAAAGAAAACATTATCTTGTGAAAATATTTTCAGAAAATGAATTGACTGTTTTGATTGCACCAATTTCCCTTACTCACTAAAGTTGAACCGTGTGTGATATTTTCAGTAGATAAATATTTGATCTAATCATATTTCACTTACTTAAATATTCAAAAATATTGGAAACAACTCGTCATAGATGTTATAAAAACTATATATCATGATTGTGATATAATATAAAAAATAATTTCCCTTCTAAACATCCACGAAAAATATAACAATTGCGCATACAAACATATACCGTAAATTTCCCGAACGCAAACTTCACCCAAGTATCCAAATATCAGCATCTTCACTGAAATCCGATATACTGATCAAAACTTATATAATTGATAGTGTCTCGTTCGCGTTCGATGGCGAAACTTTTATCCGTTCGCAAGTTAACACGCCAAAGGGTAGCGGACAAAAGGACTCGTCCTTACCCGGGACAATGGAGATTCGGTCGAGTTCTGGCCCGAGCTAATTTCACGGTACGTACAAAGCACTGATTAATTATCCGACTAATAGATCGGCTAAGTGGTCGTTTTGCCCGGCTGTGGATGGATTCGGAATCGGTACCTTCGGCGTGTATTATATTAAGGCTGTGTTATCTGCCGGACCCATCTGGCGCAAGTTCGACGCACAGTTTGGACACGTCGTAAACGTCGGCGTTCAACTTCCATACGAAAGTGCGCTGCAGATATTGGAATACTTTTTTTTAATATGTATAAAGTATATATAAAGTAGGATACGTTTGTTAAAAAAATGTTCGGCTGATAATTGGGTTTGATTGTTTCGTCGCGGATGCGATGAAATTTGTTGTGAAGTTAGACCGAATTTTGTTTCATGAATTGAATCGAATGTTATTAAGTAATTCTATTTGTCTCTGCAGTTATGTGATGAGTGATGTAGTTAGTGGATAGATTTGGTTTTGTGTTGTTGATCTGAAATCTTTAATAAGGAGTGGTTTCAGTTTTCATCTCTTTGAGAGTCGCTGAAAAATGTTCGAACTTCTGATAGTGTTGGGGAAACTTTAGATTTTGCAGTGAACGTTTGTTGATAGTGATATATTGAACTTATAAAAATATATATTTGAATTTAAAATTAATGGAAAGAAAATAAATTATCAATTCTTTAACTTTTAAAGAAAAATATTGTATAATAATGTTGTGAATTATTTATACAAATATTTAAACCTTAATATTTTCAGAAAAGTAAAGATTTTTTTAAACACGTACTTCTAGTATCTCACATTATGCGAGTTTTCATCTCAAGTTTTCTCCGTTTTTAACATAAATCTCTTACTTGCAAGAAGAGCAACGTTCAAGTTAAATTTCATACTATGCAGCGATTTTGTGAAAATTTCTTATCTTTATAATATTATTCAGTTTTATAATAGTATATAGATATAATATACTTTTAGAAAAGTTTTTGGAATAATATTTTCTTGAGAAAAATAATGTAATATATGTCTTCAGCATTATCGTCATATGCAACTTAATAACATCTGTTGCAAAACAAAAACTTTTTTTATATATCCTCTGAATTTCAGAATTTTTTCTGTATCGTTTGTGACCACTATACAGAGATAAATGAAAAATTATTTTTCATGATTTTGAATTTAAAATCCATTTTATGTCTAATGACCTTACAATTAAATGAATTCATGAAACGAGAACGTCATTCGACACTTTCTTTAATCAGTTGAAACTGATGCAATCAACAAAGCTTAGCTAAGTACCTAATATATATATAATATATTCTGCGTTATTATATCGTTAAAAATCAACACACATACAACCCAAACAAATCATTCCCAATTCATAACAAATAAATGCTCCTGTACTACCACAAACGAATCGCAATGAAACATTTCCCTAATTAACACACAACAAAAGCCCTTTTCAAACAATATACGCTCATTTCATTATCACGCTCGCAATCCGTCCGCGGGAAACAATTCTTTTTTCCACTCGGCGAGTACATAGTCCGAAAATTAACGTCGGGCTTCTGCCCGCAAACGAAACATTTAAATATTGATGAAAAATTCAGATTAGTTTGGCTTTTCACTTTAGCCATAAAGCGGACAGGATTTGAATTCGAAATGCCGCATTCCGGACCTTAGTCCGTCTGGTTCTACTCCGATGCTAAGTTTGCCTAAATTTGAATATCAATGGAGCGCGTTTTCGTCCCTTGTGAAAATTTTCATTGCAGAATTAAAAATTAACACTCCACGGTATTAATTGTTATCTGAGAAAATATTGTGAGTTCAATGTGTGTTTTTTTCTTTTTAAAAATTCTCACGAAGCTTTTGAAATTATACGGCGATTGTGTTTTATCCGTTGACTGCAAATCTGTATGCATTTAAATTACTACAAGAGCTAGATGAGATGCTATGGAATTGAAATGAAAGTTAATTTATGCAAATTTCACTATGAATCTCGGGATTGTATACATATATTTTTTAGTTTCATGAATATTTTTTACAGAAGTAAAACTATTTTTATTCAAATTTTTTTTACAAAAAATTTCTATCAAATCCGATAACAACCATTAAAAGATATAAAACTACTTTTATAAAAAAAGTTATTTGAACTTAAATAGATCCAGACGACGATAACAGGACGACTAAAATATCCATGTAATAAGAAAAACTCGACTTCTAAGCGCATGGAATCGAGAACCATTTTCTATATTTATATTCAAAATTATACATTTGTGAATACGCAAACGCTTCAATTCTAAATTCCAACTTTTTTCACACAATACATTGCATATGAATAATAAATACTTCAGCGGTCCGCGAGCACGCTTTGCAAAATGTAAAATAAATATTGCAAAAACAACAACTTTTACTTTACAACCAACTTTATTATTATCTCGATGTCTACTATTATATTTATAAACTGCTATGCTAGAAGCGAAAGTCGAGTGGCACGTGCTCTTAGCTTCGCTTACGTCACGGGGTGGGAATCATCCCCATTTCCATGGGTAGAGAAGGCTTCTCCGTATTAAAATAGGAAATTCCACCGGTAATATACATTAAACAGAAAAGTTACATCTCGTAATAGTGAATTATCGCGAGTCCCTTCTGCGTCGCCGTTGTTGTTGTTGTTCGTCCTAAAAAGCGTAAAACACACCTGCAGTCGGCGCGCGTTTGCTTGGGCGTTGTTTCGTCGTTTTCGCCAAATTAAATCTTAGGAAACACAATTTTGAAATTATCGCGATGTGTATAAACATTCTATTGGAATGTGCGAACGAATTTCGTAAAATTGGTGTTCTGTATGGTAGTCGGAAAGCTGTCATTTGTGATTGCTTTGATGCAGAGTTCCAATAAATATAAGTTGTTGGAATCCAACTATGCTAACTTTGAATAGATTGCGTGTGTATTGAAATGATATAATTTAATTTTGATCAAATGAATAATTAAAACATACGATTCATTATTATTTTTATTTGAAAATTATTCGTTTACGGAAATTTAATTGTATAAAATGATAGAATGCATAAGTATTATATATCGGATACATTCTTCGTAATGATTTAATATATTATATGTTGTGCATAAAGAAAAAAATGGAAAAAACCTCATGGTAGATTAACGAATTTTTTCCGAAAAAAATAGTATAACGGATATTCGTAGACGTAAAACTCGATCCGTAAACGAGGAACGTACGAAGATTATATCGTAAGAAAGTTTTTCGCCTTTTTGTGACGTCTTAATAAACTTTATTTATTCGCGTGGCGGGTTCTTAAGAACTCGTCGATTTTATCGTTCAAGGAAAAAAACATGCTTTATCTAATTATTCTGTGAAGGTTCGTAGATGGAATCGAAGCCTTAGGATCGGGAATAAAAATTAATTAAGTCATACGATTTGTACTAGAATCTAATAAAGTTAAGTGCAAGGTTAAATAACAGCAATCACTCATGAAACAACAGTCGCTGTGATGTATCAAAGAAAAAATATTTAATCGTATTATCCTATGTGAAAAAGTCTATCAATCATTCATTAATGCAAAGATCAATGTTTTTTTTCGTTACAATGTTCCGTTTCTATCTATAAGAAAATCTTCTTAGATATTTTGAATAGAAGTTGATGCGTGAAAAAAATTTAAATTTATAATTCAGTAGAAGATGCGCTTCTTCTATCTCAATATTAGGGAATAAAAA
>JAOXNN020000064.1:3058084-3112368 GCA_028571205.2 Hydropsyche betteni | reverse complement strand
ATTTTTGATTTCTTTGCAACATTCGATAGCTTGCACTTAAATACGCTGGAAAACGTTTAAAAACTGAACATCTATCGCTAACTAACCTGCACTCCGCATTATTATTCTACATGCTCCTTCGAGAGCTTTCTAACCACCATTATTTCAAGTCTTCTCGAGAAGCTTTTTCCTCCCTAGGGCTGTCGGTTACATTTTACAACAGGCAAAACTGAAACTCAACGTCATCTACGTATGAAAATCTTTGAAAAATTCAAATTTTCCAAATCGGAAAATTCGCGATTGCTCCGCTTTTACAAAAAAATACCTATTTGATAAAAAAATATTAATAGCAAAGTGTCGTTGGAGTTTCATTGTACTTTTAATCGCCGCTGAGAACGTTCTACGAGTTTTAGACTAATTATATAGCTCCACGTCTGAGGCTGACGTTAAATTTGAGAAGCCTGTAATTTATGCTGAAATTTAGCTGATGACAACAGCGGGCTGAAAAAATTAAACTGCTATTATTTAATTTGTGCATGTTCGTGCACGTGCGAAATACGCGATCGTTAGTGAAAATAATTATGAATATTAATGTATTTCATACGAATTTTTAATTACACTGAAACCTAATCGTATAAATGTACCGCATCATACTATTACTGAGGCGAAGTAAATGTGCGTTTATTATTCACTTTGTAGGGAATACTCGCAGTAGTAATAATGACTTTATGTATTTATTACGAAACTTTGAGTTTGAGTTATAAAATAATTCTAGAGACGTCCTAGCTTTGCCTTAAATATATAATATAATACATGTATTTTTAGACTATAAACGAATATATACGATTGGCGTTTTTATAGTAGTTTTTAGTATATTTGGGATTTTTTTATGTTTGATCTTATTTTTGTTTCGAATCAACTTCAAATGGAAGATTAATACTTTTATGAAAATTACGCTAAAGAAATTTTTTGATATCCAAAGAAATAAACTTGAATCTAGATAAATGAACCTGAAACTAAAAAGACAAATAAAAACTAGGAAATCTTTTACTTCCGAACGATCCAAGCTCAAATTGAGAATGATTTCAAAAAAAAATACTCTAAACTCTATTCTCAATATACTTATCTTATTTCATTGAAGATATAATTTCAACTGGAAGCATAAGCAAATAAACACACTTTTGCCATCACATCTCAGCACCCCACTGAATCACACCTTAATTATTCCACAAACCTTATCCAAACCATCAACGTCAACAACAACACCAGCAATCAACCCCACGAGCAACGTAATGGGGAAATCGCACAAAAACCGAATCCTAGCACCAAACTGCCTCGCTTCCGAAAGCCAAAACAAATAATTTGTATTTCTCGTGTTTATGTCTTCAGAAGCATCGAATTTTCCATTTCTGTGAAAAGCCAAGCGTTATGCTAATACCCTTAGTCGAGAACTCTAGCGTGACTCGAATTAATATTTATTATATCTGCACACCGACTTGAATCCAATTCGCGTCACATGCCTATTCCGATTCGCGTTAAACGTGCGTAAACATCCTATTTTATTCCTATTAGTTTTTTATGGGTTTAGTAGTTTCTTTTTATTTTATTTCAATAATACTTTCGTGGCCAATAGTGTCACAAATATGTTATATATGAATTTATTTGATGTGTGGTACCGGATTGAATTTATTTTTAGTTGAATATTTTTTGCACGGATTGAATTTCATTTGATTTTTTCGGTAAATTTTTCCATTTTTTAAATGATTGAATATATTAATTTTTGTATAATAATAATAATAATAACATATTTATATCCGTTTGCTGTAATGATTGATGAGTTGAAAAAAATTTCGAGATCTGTTAGTTGATTCCAATCTTTTTGAAAAAAAAATGAATGAATGCTGTGTAATTAAACCAATTTTCCAGGCTTGGGTTGAATCTTGTTAATGTCACAAACTATCCAATTAAAAAAAATGGAAGTGAGTAAAAAACTAAATGAATTTTTTCCCGCCAAATTGAAATTTCGTCCGTCCGATTTACACGGTTTTGTTTTGTGTAACTGTGCCGTTGAAACCTCTAAATAAATTACCAGACGCCACCCAGCTCGTAGACTCGTCTTATAAATTGGACTATTTATAGTTTTATCGCCGAATCCATTAAGGGAGGACCCGGGACGTCCTCCAGAGCAGGACCTCAGATACAGCAAGGACGAAAAAATGCCGAAATTCGGAGGAGAGGGAAAGCTACTCCTTCTCTCTCCTAAACTAGGAAAAAATAATTTAATTTACGAGCGCGCCAGAAGGTTGCCTGTTTTTATCTCGACGACTAGAAACGGAGGCTTTCCGGCGACTAAGGTTTCAACGGTGGTAGTTCGCGATTTTCCGAGCCGTTTTCCGAAAAAATATAATATAATGGGTAATTCGGCTAGCAACGCGGAAATACCCCGCTGCTGCTGCTGTGGCACTTCATAAAAATTAAGGGTGTAAAGTATTCTCCTTTGTTGAAAAATTTTTGAATGGGAGTGAAAGAAAATTTATGAGTTTTGGGTTTATTTTCGCGTTACTTTCTGTGGTCATGTAATATTTTTGTTATTGTGTTTAATGTTGAATGATGTAATCATTTTTTTTATTCTTAAATCATAACTAAATATTATTGAATATTTTTATAATATAATGTAATTAACAGAACGATAATTTTATCTATGAAAATGGAAAATTTTTTGACTTTTAAAAAGATTTTTTCAACAAAAAAGATAAATTTAAAAATAAGTCTTTTACGGTTTTCAACATGGTGAAAATATTATAAGGGATAAGCTTACATTTTACGGGTATGTTGTGGTATTTCGGAAGACAACTTAAGACGTATCTTGCCAAAAAAAGTGTATTTTTAGCAGTTTTTACCAAAACATAAATTTTATACAAGTAACACAAAATAAATAAAAACCAAAACTAAATTACAAAATAATCAATCTTCATCGAATCACAAAATAATAACATTTCACAAATCATCTCTAATTATACTCAAAATATTTCATTCATGCAATTTGCATAAATGAATCGCATGAGTGGAATTCATTTACTTTCCCAATTTATTTCTCGTTCATCATCTATATAAACATAATTTATATCGAATTATAAAACAATTAATTTTCATTCAATAATTTGATTAATTCTCAACCAATCTCCAATTGTACTTATAATTTTCCACTCATGCGATTTGCGTAAACTTCCCCACCGAAAAGCCCCAACACCGCGCCAACTTAACCCCCCGAAAGTTCACAGACTTAAAGCTGCGGTATAATTCATCAAAGTTCGCGCATACTTTTCTTTGTCGAAAGAGTTACAGCCAGCCCTGGGGGGGAGCAAGGGCAGTCCGCTTCTTTTCCACCTTTCGAAGCCGAGTTTAATAGACAATTTAGTGAGCGATCCATTATTTTAACCGCCGCCATTTTCGAGTTATGTGCGCGCGACGTCGAAGTTGGTCCACGCGGTCGTCTATTTTCATCTCGGAAATATAAATAAACAGACTGGTCTATTGTGCGGTCGCGACGGAGGTTTTCACGGTTAAAGGACTCATATTTTTTTTAGAGTTGAATTTGTTCGGTGGCCGAAGCGAAAGTGGCCTATTATGTAAATACTAGTATATAGGCCCGATGTTAATGACATCGGCTGTGAATTACGTGATTATATATAAAAAAAATAAATCTATGTAAAAATATTTTATAACCGTTGCGTTGCGAAAAGTCAATGCCCGTTTGTTATATTATATATAGAAAATAATTTATAGACTCGATGTTGATAACATCGGCTGTGAATTTATAACCATACCATTACGTAATAAAATAAAAATTAGAAAGATAATAGCCGTTATTATAATGATCATAAAGATTAAATTTGGAGATCGCGATTTTCGAGCTCGAGAATGATGTAAATAGGGATTATTGCCGTTATTTTAATGGGCATACAGGCTAAATTGGAATGGCATAGCCAGTAGTAACATCTGCTACCCGATGCTCGTACTCGATTTGAATATATTTAATATTTAATAATAAAACCAAGCTTTATATTATAAACGTTAACTCTATATGCATATAAAGACCATATTCGCGAAAAATTCACGAGCGTCATTGAACGGACACACAAATACACAGACGGACAGACGAACGAACATAAGGACACACATAGAAATCCGCTATTATATATAGGGGATTTGTTTGATTGTGTGTTTGCGGAGTCGAATTGTGAAATGTATTTTTATTATTATTAAGAGAATTGTACAATTTGGGTGTAATTTAACTGCGTATCAAAAAAATATAAATTGTGCTTTAAAATGAATTATTTTTGCATTAGAAAAATATACGTTATAAATTATTTCTAGTGTATTAAAGAATCTTGTATTGAACACTATTTTAATCATAGTGTGCAATAAAAAAAAATTATTCAGTATAAAGTGAGCATTAAAAATATGAAATGTGCGATAGAATTGATATTATAATATGTGCATTAAAATGATAGATGGATGGCAAGTCGCCAGATGAAAAATCAATCTCTACAGGCAATATAATACAACTAACAACTTTAATATATTTTAAAATTTTCATTTTTTTTATCAATGTTGATTTTTTTTGAATTCGGTTTATTGCTAATCAATTATATTATGAAAATTGTAAATAATGGTTGTGCGGTTGGTACTTCACCATGTTTTAATGCATGTTGGTTCCCTTTCGGGTACTGATATTTTTTTAATCCACACTTGCTTTATTTAATGCACATTTATTTTATTTAATACTCATTTAAATTGTTCTCGTATAACTTTTATATTACATTTGGAATCGTATAAAATAAATAATATAACTGTCAAAAAGATTTTGTGATAAGGTCTTAATTTGAATTTCAAATTTTTAATATGAATCGAAGTATATTTTAAAAAAATATTCCTTATTTTTGAATAATATTAAAACTATTATAATATGAAAAGATTTTTTAAATATCAAACGTATTTGCATACCAAAAACATAATAATGTATAAAGCAAATATAACAAAATGAACTGAACTGAACGTACATTCCGTAAATTTTCAGTCGTATTCAAATGCACATCGCACTGAAAGTGACTGAAAATTTCGTTCGATTGTCGAAACACATTGGATTTGGATGGTTCGTTCGCTTTGTGGACGACGAGGATCCGTTATTTACGACTTTCGATCGCAGACCCTCTGGGTCCTCTTCTGCGGCTGTTCCTCCATTCCAGGGAGGGCTTTCCATAAAAGTCTCGCTGGGATATTGGGAGAGAAATAGGAAAAAACTTATTTCGATGGGTAATAAATCATTGTTCTCATTGGTCTCGGCGACGTGTTCGCAACCGACCGACCTCATGTTTCACTTTCACTATTGTACGAAAATTCGAACTGGCTTAATAAACTGGGGCATGTATATAAATCTATGATAATTGAGTATTATAATGTTATTTAATCAAAAAATAATATCTGTTTTCAACAGAATCATCTTTCCTTTGAAATAAAAAATAACTTTGCGTCAACGGATAGATTTGTAGCAAAAAAACCGTGTTTTGTTTTACAGAGTCCATTAACAATTATTCCATTCTATTTTCGTATTTTATTTCACTTCAATGTATCATATATAAAACGGAAGTATTGGAAATTAAATATATGAAATATTCACACGACGGAAAAACAAATTCGGCGAACCGTTTTTCGCATATTGCGAAAATTTCGCGGCGCAATACAATATGTACGTAATGGGACCGTGGTGAGGGTATGTTTGACAGACGGGTTGTGATTAATTAATCCCGTTTTTTAATTAAATTATGATTGAAACCTTCCGATTTTATTTTCGATACAGAAGCTGAGGCCCGGCCGCTGCCACCCTTTCATCATACTTCATTTTATTGCATGCCGTTTAATCGCAACCGCCCCTACTGCGATATCAGTAATCTTTATTAACAGCACATACACATCTTTACAATCTAATTTTATGTGTATTGCAATATATTACAGACCAGTTTTATGCGCTATATATTTCGTCGTGGTAATCTCAAGAGCTCACATTATAATTATGATATTCTGTCGGGGAATTCATGCTATTATATTATGATTTTCTAAAATGTACCTAATGTTAATTTTTTTCAAAAACTAAAATTTCGATGTTAATGAAATTCATGATTTATGAAGCCATATATTTTATGAAAAAATTTTCTATTACATTTTTGTTACTTTGCACCATCACGAAATATATATTCACCAACCATATTTTTCAGTATGTATTCTAAGCACCATAAATCTTTAATTTTTTATATACACATGCACAGCAAAAATCAAATAAAAAAACTTTTAACTTAATTCCACATACGTGATAATAATAAATAAGCTATCTAATAAACAGGATGACACTCCAATCCCGATTCCCATCCAATTAATTTTTATAACAATACGTTTGATACTCGGAAAATGCTTCGTACGCAAGGCTTGCACGGCTCGTTCTAATTAGCCAACTAACACTTATCGAAACGATGTGAAAATTAACAAGACGGTCTTATAATTTGCCCTCGCTTGATTGAACATTGCCATCGAGACGTCTGAGCAACATCCTCTTAAGGGTCACTATCGATTTGACGATGGAACAACGAACTCGTATATGTGGGAGTTGGGTTGAAATTTGCTAGAATTCGCTAGACATCGCTAGAAATATAATATATTAATATTATATATTATTCATAACAGCCATTTTAATCATATTTATCTCAATATATAAAGTAATATAACATACTTTTTTATATAATAAATAACCAAATCCATACATATTGAATAGCATAAAAGAAATGAACTTCTTAAATTAATTTCACATTTTTTCGACTCAAATTCAAATTTTCTCTCGTTTTACATAAATTTATTTTCCTATCTACTCCCCACATGATATAACACCGAAATTTACACACACACGTAGTAGCCATTATACGAGCCGGGACATAATTGCCTTCCCGACATCCTCGGTCTAGTATGGCCGGGACGCGAACGGGATACAGTGAACCCCCGATGTGTACCTATAGCACGAACCTTCGATGGTATCGGCCATCGACCAATTGTTTGCGGGAATTGTGTTAATTCGCGTGTCGACGGTCATTGTTAACGTTTGACGAGCTCAATCGATGCGTAGTAGAATTTGTTTGATGGGGATTTTTTCGTTTTTTATTTCGATAGCCGAGCGGTTCTTTTGAATCAGCTTTTGTTGGACAGTTGTTTTGAATATTGTTTGAAATTGGTCCATGGAAACTGTTACGAATAAATTGAAAAATATAGCTTGCCATATTTTGTTTGTCAGATTTTGCTCGTGGAATTCGTTCTATTGAATAATTTAATGTTGGAAATTAAAAAAGGGACGATGAAAATATTTCAGAAAGGGATTCCGAACAATAAAGGTCGGGCAACATAAGACTAGGAAAAGTTATACTTGTATAAGGTCACGTTAGGTTGATTTATGTTCCGTGAGGTTCGAATATCTCCAGATAGATAAGGCTCTGTTGAATTCGACCTAATTAAAGTTAGGTAGAACCATTTTTTGTACGACCATAATGTATAACCTGACAATACCAAGATCAATTTATACAAAGGTCATATTATTTTTTTCGTTACAACCTTGGATATAAAAAAGCTATTACATTTTTTGTCTAAAATCAAATAATTTCATCAAAGAAAATCCGATTCGTTCACAACGTAATAAACTTAATTTCCTTTCAGCATCACATGACACAATAATATTTCACAACACAATTCCATTACCAAATCCTAAAACAACTACACAAACCGTCGCCACTTTTACGCCCACGTACACAGCGTCAACGCATTTTTCGACTCGTCGACGGAATTGGCGAAATTAAATGAAATATTACACCCGATAGACCTACGGTAATAGATCGATTACAACTTTCGGCGTATTTGATTGATGTCATCGAATTGACGAGGGTGGCGCGAGTCAACACGATCCTCGTCCCATGGACACGGTTAGGGTTTCGAGAGGGTAACTTTGCTCCAATGACGATGACGATAATCAAACGAAACTAGATAAAACGACAAAGAGACGGGTCGTCGATCTGACCGATGAATTTTTAATGTTACTCGGATGGTGTTTGCTTTGCATTTCGGCAATAAACTTAAAATTCGTTTATTTACGATATGTACATGTATGAATTATTTAGTGAGAGTTTTCATGTTGATTCAATTTTAGGGATGTTTGTAATTAAGTGTCCAAATATTATATTAATATTCAAAATAAAATATGATTTTGTTTCATAATACAGAGTGGAGCAAAAGGTATTTGTCGGTTGTAAAGGGATTCAAAATAAAAACAATTCATTTTATGGAAATTGTAACGGGGATTTTTAAAACAGTTTGAGCACCGATGAACCATATCGATAACCGAACGGAAAAAGTTCGAGAAGCAGCGGACAAGTATTTACGTTAACACTATTAACGCCAACCCTCGTCCTTTCACACCTTCGCTAGATAAGAAAGACGCGCACCAAGTTCAACGACCGCCCGACCGAATCATCGAAATTTCTTTGTTCATATTATTAAACAAAGACCGACGCATGGAGTTCATCAAACCCATCCTGAAATTGGAAAAAATGAACAAAGAGATCGAACCGAGATCATCAACTACCACCAAGGTTAGCCATTAAGATGACGACGACCTTTACCCCGAACAATGGCAGTTAGCGACACGTGTAAGAACGGACAAAGGAACGTTAAAATCCCGAAGGAGAGTGGGGACGCCAGAATCATTATATAAGCGGAACATTTTCGAAGATCGTCACCAGTTTTCTGGAGAGAGTTCTGCGCCCAGTAGGCCACCTCCCTCCAGAGGACCCCGGTCCCCAACTTTTGGAGAGAGTTCTGCGCCCAGTAGGCCACCTCTTTCCAAAAGGTCCTTCTACACCCGCTTTTTGAGAGAGTTCTGCGCCCAGTAGGCCACCTCTTTCTGAAAGTCCTCCTACGCCAGCTTTGGAGAAGAGTTCTTGCGCCCAGCAGGCCACCTCTTCCCAAGAAGATCTTCGACGCCAGTTCCTGGAGAGTATTCTGCGCCCGGCAGGCCAGTGCTTCCCAGGAGATCCCGGACCTCAGACGTTTTCCGAAGTCGAGTATTTCGCGCCCGGCAGGCCGACTCCCTTTAGAAGACCAAGTCCGGATTGTCTCAAAACTTTTATACAATCTATGTAAACTCTGTGTTCAATCTCTGTAAGCTTCTACGAAATAAATGCTGCGTCATCGGCTCGAGAACCCTTGGTTTCTATAAGGAAACCCCTGAAACATCTATCTTTCCTGGTTTCACCTGAACTGTGACCTAATAAGGGGTCGCAGTTAGCACACCAACACCCGACTGCGTGACAGACCGTCACAAAATTTATTTTTATATTGTTCGATACAGTAGACAATGTAGTTTTTTACATTAAATTTTAAAGATGACATCATTAAGATGGCGACCGTCAGTCGCAATTCATTCTTGAAGGCGATTCCGGAAGTTTTCAACCGCTTTTCAGCACATTGGGATGGATATAGCCGTAACTTCCTTCCTGATTCTTTCCTTAAGTTCTTCCAGGGTGTGTGGACGATGTTTAATTTTTTTCCCTTTAGGTATCCTCAAAGAAAAAAGTCACAAACACAAATCTAGTAAGCGCAGACCACTCCACGTCACTTCTCACAGAGACCAGGCGCTGGGGAAACATTTGCCTCAATCTCGCCATTGAAATTCTAACTTTGTGGAATGTAGCTCCATCCTGTTGGAAACAGATGTCTCCCAAATTATTTGCTTCCCTCAATTCTTCCAGCTCAGGTTCAAAAAACTCTTCCAACATTAACACATAATGCGCATCGGTGAGTGACGGTGTGCCCATTATCCTTGAAAAAGTAAGGCCCAATAATCCCAAATTTGGATACTGCATACCATACAGTCACTTTAGGGGAGTGGAATGGACTCTGGCGAATTTTTCTTGGGTTTTCACTAGCCCAATAGCGAAAATTCTGTTTATGAACAGTTAGTTAACAGCCAGTGATCAGCCTGTGGCACTTCCCGAATCGCTTCCAAGAATTCATCGCGGCTGACGACCGCCATCTTAATGATGTCACCTTTAAAACTTAATGTAAAAAACTACATTATCTACTATATCGAACAATATAAAAATAATTTCTGTAAGATAATTTTTTTTTCGTTTTACATCCCTTTACAACCAATAAATATCCTTTGCCCCACTCTGTACAATTTTGAATGTGATATTTTCACAACGCGAATTATCGATAGATGAAATTCCAATGTTTCATATTTTCGTTAGCTGTATTAAAACGGCACGATATTTAGGAATGTGCAGCATTCCAACGATTATTCAAATTGAAAATTCTTCAAATATTCAGAATTTCAATGCTAATTTTAATTTTCGATTGATTGTTTCAGCGAGCTGCATTACCTGATCGAAGACTCATTGGCTGGCAAGCGCATGTCGCAAGATGGCATCGATAAGTTGGACAAGTCTCTTGTATCCTCGTTCGAAATACTCAATTTAGTGCCTGACTCCGATAGAAATAAGGAGTCGCCCAAAGAAAGCGTCCAGTTCGGGGATCAAGACAAGTTGAAGTGGAGATCGGTGGGTCAAGTGACGGGAAGGGCCGTTCAGCTCGACACCATTGTTTGGCCAGGAGGTGATATTGTTGTTTCTGGACTTTCGTCTCAAGCGAGGAGCGTTTTTAGGATAGTCACAGCCTTGGCGCCTCCCTTCGTCATGGAGAGCGAGTTGGACGAAGATGGACAGTGCTTGAGGGGTTTGCCGTGTCATCGCGTATTGACTTCGGACAAAGACAACCTCACGCTCGTGTTCAACGAAATGGAAACGCAGGAGAGGCTCGAGGAAGAAGCTGAGAATGATGAACACCATCAAGGCTCGTTTTTTCCTCATCTCAAATACGACTCTTTCAGCGACAAGTTTCTGCCGTTTCAAAACAAGTACAAGCACAGAACCAACTGCTGTTACGGCCTCGCCATGGATTTGCTCGAAAATATTGCTCAAGAATTAGAGTTTGATTTTCATTTGTATATTGTGAGTGATGGATTGTTCGGGACTAGGAAAATGTCTCGCAGATATGCGAAAAACAGAGAATATCATAAAATTTTCAAAGAAAGTAACGGGGGAAAAACTGATTATAGACAGGAATTTCATAATGGATTTCCCGACATGACACCTAAGAATATGCCTTATAATGTTGGTGAAAATAACATATACACAGAAGAGGATATGAAATGGAATGGAATTGTTGGAGATTTAGTATCTGGAGCAGCTCATATGTCTTTTGCGGCACTAAGTGTATCTAGTGCTCGCTCAGAAGTCATTGACTACAGTGCTCCTTATTTCTTCAGTGGCGTGTCTTTTCTAGCTGCTCCCCAGCAGAAATCGGAGATACCGCTCCTCGCGTTTCTGTTGCCTTTTTCTCCTGAATTATGGATCGCCATATTTACTTCATTGAATGTTACAGCCATAGCAGTAGCCATTTATGAATGGTTATCACCTTTCGGTCTCAACCCTTGGGGCAGACAGCGCTCGAAGAATTTCAGTATGTCGAGTGCGCTTTGGGTGATGTGGGGTCTTCTTTGTGGTCATTTAGTCGCGTTCAAAGCACCTAAAAGTTGGCCCAACAAGTTTCTTATCAATGTTTGGGGCGGATTTTCTGTCATATTCGTGGCCAGTTATACTGCCAACATCGCCGCTCTCATCGCCGGATTGTTCTTTCATAATGCTGTGGACAACTATCACGATCGAAGCGTAAGTATTTATTTAACATAAACATTCCGATGAAAATCATATAATATTTTTTAGACCTAAATTAATTTTTAATTTAGAAATTAACTTATGTGACACCATTTTGAAATACTTAAGAAATATTCATGGTATGCTTTTATCATAATTTACTTTTATGTGGTTAGTTACTATCTCAGCGAGTGGGAGCCCCAAGAGCGTCAGCTGCCGAATATTATGTTCAAAGGGCAAACCATTATTTGTGGGACCACATGAAAGGATATGCACTAGCTGACGTTGAAGATGGCATCAGACGACTAAGGTGAATTATTTTTTTAACATTATATAAGTATTATATAATACATTGATGTGTTGAAAAAATCATTTTTAATCATCTCATTTTTACAGAAATGGATCATTAGACTTGTTGATAGCAGACACACCAATTCTAGATTATTATAGAGCGACAGATCATGGATGTAAATTGCAAAGAATAGGCGACACAATAAATGAAGATACGTATGCGATTGGAATGGCAAAAGGCTTTCCATTAAAAGTATGATAAAAATACATTTTATTCTTAAATGTTATATCAATAAATCGATATTTTCAAATACTATTTTAGGATAGCATATCAGCATTAATATCAAAATATTCAGCAAATGGGTATATGGACATTTTACAAGAAAAATGGTATGGGGGCTTACCTTGTTTTAAACTAGCTACTGACTATGGTATACAGCCAAGACCTCTAGGTAAATAATATATAATATCTTATTGATTGTGAGATATATAAAATTATGAAATTTTTTAGGGTAAATTCTTAAATAAAATAATTCTGATTAAAGGTGTTGCTGCTGTAGCCGGAGTTTTCATATTATTAGGTGTTGGAATGGCTGTAGGCTGTTTAATTTTATTAGTAGAACATTTATTTTATCGGTACACACTTCCACTTTTAAGGCATAAACCTAAAGGAACTATTTGGAGAAGTAGAAACATCATGTTTTTTAGTCAAGTAAATGAAATTTTTTCACTCACTTAAAATTTGTATATGTGTGTACATTTTATTTTCAATTGATAATTTTTATTATTTTCTCCAAATACAGAAATTGTACCGATTTATAAATTGTGTGGAATTAGTATCTCCTCATCATGCAGCTAGAGAATTGGTTCACACTTTAAGACAAGGTCAAATTACGTCATTGTTTCAAAAAAGTGTGAAAAGGGTATGATTTTCGTTTTCTTATTTATGTGATTATAACATAGTATTTAAGATATGTATAATATTATAGTTGGAATATAAAACGGGGGAAATATAGTTAATTAATTTTTAAGTAGATATAAATTTGTATTACTGCTATGTAGTACCTTTGTTTCAGAAGGAACATGAACAGCGTAGACGAAGAAAAAGTAAAGCACAGTTTTTCGAAATGATTCAAGAAATAAGAAGGTAAAATTAATCTATAACTTTAAATTGTGTATTTTATGAATTATTTATTTATTTTTTCAACCTGAATCTTTTTTTTTTACTCTTTTAGGGTGCAACAAGAAGAACGTGATCAACCATTAGAATCTGTGACTGAAATAGATTCAGAACCACCCACTCCACCTGAAAGTAATCCTGTTCCTTCACCTCAAAAGAAAACAAATTTTTTATCACTTACAACAAACGAATCAAAGCTTAAATCTCCGTTGAAGTCTAAATTATTCAGCAAAGATATTTTCAAGAGTCCAAGAGCTAGAAATAAAAAGCGAAAACAAAGTGCAAGTGGATTAAATGTTCGACGATTCAGTACAGATAGTGTTTTTAGCTCCAATTCCATGTTACGGTTTGAAAATACAAGTGTGGCTATTGGTAGAAGGCTAAGCAAAGATACATCATGTTTAACAAATAGTCCTCCAGACATTAATAGTAGAAGATCTAGTTATATGGATTTTTCTAATTTTGGATCTCGTAGTCCGAATGTATCTAGTGATAGCTTAGATGTAGGTAAAAAATTAGCTACTATACCGAAATACAAAGGAAAACAATTTCTTGATTCATCACCCAGTGAATTTGGTAAACATCAACGAAATAGACCTGGCTTAGGTGGAATGTTTGGGGTAAATAATGAAGGAAACTATCCTACAGAAGCAAGGTCTTTTCAGAATGTATCTGGACATGGTTCTCTTGAAAATGAAATGGAAACGTCAACGAGCGTGGGAGATTTACATACAAAACCAGAATTCCCACAGTCAGAATTACAGAAAAAACATAAAAAAACATTTGAAGAGCTCCAAGAACATCTAAATTCAAGAAGTGATCCAAAAAGAGTTGCTAAAACTCCTGTCAGAAGATGTTTCAGTCAACAAACAGATGGAAATGGAGCTAAAGGTCATCATCAAATTAAAATTCAAATCGAGGATCACTCCTCACCATCGTCCAAAGAAAAGTACTTAAGACAGCGACATAGAAGCCTGGAATCAGAAGATAGTAAGGAAGATCGAAAATACAAACCAAGAACACCAGAATGTTTTGCCAAAGATAATTCTAGAAAAACTTTAGAAAGAACGTATTGTGAAACTTCAGATGGAAATAAAGATTTAAATGTTCCCAGCATCAGGTCTCGCAGTGGATCAAACAGTGATCAAAGTTGTAGGTCAGTTTTTGACGATAATCTCCCACCCGCACCACCATATCCAAATGTAGCCCCAAGAAATTCTGATGGAAAATCACCATTAGAACGATTAACAAAAGATGAACTAGTTTTACTTTGGAGAAGTTCTGAATCAGAATTGAGAAGTCATTTGTTAACTGCATTAAGAGAAAAAGAAAATTCAGAGCCTCCTTGAAATTTAGTTTTAATAAAAGCGAAGAGTTTTATTGGGAATAATGTTTCCTCAAAAATGGTATTTTTGGGGTTGGTCAGAAGCTGTTTTTTATAACAGCAGGTAGGATGAAAATTTTTCTATTTTTTCGACGTCGAATAGTGCATGCTTTTAATGCTTATTCATAGAAATGTCAAAAATTGACTGAAATAGATGAAGGTTTTTTGGTGTAGTTTTGCTGAAAAATAATAGAAGATTTTTCCTATACAAATTAATTTATCTTCATGTCATTCATAAAAATATATTAAATAAGTTAATTTTATATTTTCTAAAGCGATCATCATATTTTTAAAATTGTTTATATTCACAATAGATTACAAATTCAAAAGAAAAAAATTCTTTAAGATTGATTATTTCGTGTGAATATTTCTGATAATTAAGGAGTAAACTGCATAGACTTTACTAGAAGTGCTTTTCAATATCTTCGAGAAACAAACGAGTAACTATTCGCTACGTTTTAGTGAAAAATACTCTTAAATATAAGTATAATTGTTGTTAGTAAAAAATCCTCAATTTAAATAAATTTTATCAATATTCTTTTAAAATTTAGGAGCTAATTTATAAAATTGAAACTGCCATTTTAAATGCTTATTATTTAAGTGTTTAGCAAGTGCAAACACTTTATCTCAAAATCATTAAAATAATTAAATAAAATACTCTTAGTAGACAATTTAAAGTCCAACAGTGCGCGAATATTATTGGACCAAACATGAAAATATATACGATATTATTGTTGAATATTTACGATCGTGTTGTTGGAAAGAGTAATGAATAAATTGTCTAGTGATACTTGAAGTCTTATGCACCATTTTCTCTTTATATGTAGCTAGAACTACAAAAATGTTTTAAATATTTAGATTAGAAATAAATTGAATCTGAAACTTAATTGAAAATTTCTCAAAACATATAATAAGCAATCAATCTATGAAATTATATAAGACCTAACTTTTATCATAGACTACAATTTTTACATATAAAAACATTTACATACATATATACAATTCTTAAAAATTTCTTACCAAATTATAAATTCTACAATTCTTTTTTTTTCCAGTATTCTTTTATATATTTTTTTTATATCATGCAGTGGAAAAAAGTTTCAATGTCTTGAATATAAAAAAAGTAACTGTTGGTTTGTTCAAATTTATTATTGTACTCAATTGAGTATTTAAAAATATAACTAAATATGAATTTTTTAACGCCCTTTCGAAAGAATTATCCATGTTTTATGAAATATATGGTCTTCATTCGGAATTTTCACGATCTCATTTATTCATAATGGTTATTTGTAAAATCACACTTTTTTTAAAACTATTGGGTAAAAAATTGCAATATTTTTATGAAAATAAGAAAAATATGTATTAGTAGAAAAGCTCATCTTTATTTTTCTTTTAATGTATTTGATCATAGTAATAAAATATTTTAAATTCATATCAGTCTTAATTAAATAGGTATACCATTACTAATTTTAACCGTTTTAACAATTTTTTATTATGATTTTTTTCACTATTGACATAAAATATGTATATTTTCAACTTCATATAAACCTAGTCTGTAAAGTGAAATACCAATGTTTGTAACGTGTATTTATAATTTTATTTCCGAATTTTGTTATTTTTGCATATTTAAAGTTTTGTTGTTGTTATGATAATTATGTGAACCCAACATTATTAATGTATGTAGATATTTTGACATTTCTCTGAATCTAAAAAAAATAAAAGCATCTTAGTTTTATTGAGCTTCTTCTAAAATTATTTTCTGTACATCATATTGTCGAAAAGAGGCGTTTATTTTCTCAATCACAAATGCTAGATACGTAGATGTTTGTATCAAACATAAAAATCAATGCACAACTTCAAATTATTCCTTCCAAAAATAATTTTAATGATTGCATTTTCATTTCAATTGGGCTTAAAGCTTAATTTAATGGTGCTCTTGTATTTTTAATTAAGAAAAAAAACTATGTTAGGAGCCGGTCTCATATAAATGTTTATTGGAATCTAGATTAATACACATATAAAGAAATATTGTTTTACCATATTGAATCACAATTATTATATTTTATATAATATTCTTTACTGGTCAAAATTATCCAAATGAATGTTTATCGTTGTTATGCAATCAAATATTTATGAAAGATAGCTATTTATTCTTTTAATTATTAACAAAACAGATCAAAATATTTTTAAAAACTACACTTTGTTGGAATTTTCAAATCAAAACCTTCTTTTATATAATCGTTGGGATGCTAATTTATTGTTAATTTGTTTAAATGAATTTTTTTGGCAAAAGATTAATGTACCCTTTCCTTCAACTATAATAAAATATAAGTTATTCAATATGTGGACATGATGCGTTATTGATCTGAAACTTTGACTTATAATTAGTAAGTGCCTTTATATAGTTACTCAATATAATTCTATTAAAAATTATAAATAAGATGAATAATTTATTGAGTTATCAAAGAAGCATGGAATTTAACTATAAAAGAGTATGTTTTAAATTAATTTAGTTTTGTTTAAATAGAAGGGAAGGGTCACATATGAAAAATTCAAAATCTTATATTGAAAACCATTGAAAAATACTATAAGTATAATACTGCAGATGTTAAATCAAATTGTCTTAATTTTTAAAGTAAATTTTTAAATAATTCTTCTTTTTTGTACTCATCATTCTTATCGAGGTTAAAATATTGAATAGTATTTGTAATTATTATTATATTACTTTTATGTACAATTATATATATTTATTTCATATTAATCGCAATCATTCAATGTATGTGTATAATAAATTCCATCATACTCATCAATCACTACAAACAAAAAATTTGTAAATTGGAAATGAAAAAAAAGTATAATGAAATATTATTAAACGAGTAGACAATATAGATTTATTTCAAAATAAAATATTCACAGATTCAAATTCAAATATATATTGTATAAAAGTTATATGTGTTTGTTGAAACGAAACTGAAGAAAATAATAAAATTAATAGTATATGATCTTATATTGTTTCTCTTTATGTTCCTATTCTTAATTGAAATTTTTGCAAAGGTCTTGATTGGATAAAATTAAAAAAAAAACAAAAATACAGGAAAGGGATTATGCCAGTAAAATATTTATTAGTATAATGTAAGTTCTATTTAATACTTAAGATACAATGCTCATATTTTACAGTGTAGAATGCCTTTTTCACTTATTATACACTTTTAAGTAACACTTACATATATAACATGAAATAAAATGAAAACATACTTTGAATAAATTATGTAATCAGTAAATAAATAATTTGGATGATATTTAAACAAATACACAGAATTATTATATATTTAAATTAAGCTAGCATAACAATTACATATAAGCAAGTAATGTGCGCAATCAAATGTCAGTAATAAACAATTTTCAAATTGAGGAGTTTAAACAGTTAAAAAATGCATCAAACTTATGGTGAAAAGAAGAATATTCAATAAGAATATTGTAGTATACAAAATGAAAAAGTCTTTATATTGCAAAATGCAATAAATGTAAAGTTTTCTTTAATTTCAAGACTAGCACAAACCCTTATCAAGACTATCCGATATGCCAACACATTATTTGAATGTTACACATTCATTTCCTAATTCTTTATTACGAATTGCCTATAATCTATTGTTTTGAGTTTTTCAAAACCATAACAATTAATCTAGTAATAATATTTCATGCTATACACAATATTCTGATCTGAATACATATTTTATTTTGATTTAGGAAATCTTCGTATTTAAACCAAAAATGATTGAAATTATCTTTTGGATTATTATATGGTCAATCAATTAGACTCATTTTGTTATAATTATAATAGTCTGTAATTATTAAAAGATTTTTCATGAAAGACTGGGATATTATATTATAGAACTAAAAGCTAATATTCATTGTTGCTCATCAACATTGCAACATCAATTTTGATTATAGGGATTTTTACTATTTAATTTTCTTAGTTTGAACTGCAAATTATGTTTTTTCAGTATAAAATTAAAAATTTTTCAATTTTTTAATATATAAATTATTAAATAATTTAATATTTTCATCATATAAATATTTTATTATGCTTTGAAATATTCACATGACGAATAAAAAAGTTGTCTGTTATATAATTTAATTAAAGTAAATTTTAATGTTAAGAAATCATGTTTTTTGGTTCAAATAAGTAGTAAACACAGTAATTTTTTGACTGTTACATTTAAATAATATTATATAATATAATAGTACCACGTCAAAGAATAAATATAAATCTTTTTATAGTTAAATGTTATATACAAGGATAAAAATACTATCTGAAAGAAATTTTTTTGAAAAAGACGACTATAAATAAGAAAATTTAACTATCTTTTGATAAACTCAAAATCATTGAATATATAATAAAGCTATTTTACTTGAAATTCAATAGTACAGCATTTATAGAAAAAAGGGAGTAAAGAACACATTACACTTATAAAAACACACATATTTGGCCGTCTAATGATACAAAGCCAATTTTACTACTTGAATAATCAAAATATTATCATATACATATGTGATATAAATATATTTCAATAAAATACAAATATATGGATTTGAAAATCCTTCATTCATATTGTTAGGCTTAATTAATCTAAAAAGTAAACAAAACAAATCATAGTTAATCAACTATAATACAATTCAAAGTGTAAATAGCATTATATGATTAAATATATTGAATATAAATATTATTTTTTTCAAATTCTTTCAATACAAATTCTAATGTTTTGAATATAATCGCTATACTTAATTCAAAACATGTTATCATTGAAATTAATTTAATTTATGCAAAGTATAAGAATAAATCATTATGAAATTCCAGCATATTTAATTGACATGAATGTATACTTATCAACAAATAGTAATAATGAAAATGTCTTACAATTAATTCATCAAGCTATCATTATATTTCATTAAACTGCAATCGAGTGTAAGTCTCAGAGTTCATGAAAGAATAGAAAATTATAATACAGTCATAAAAAATTATAGAAATGAAAACAAAACATTGAACAACACGAAATTTATCCAATATAACATTAAAGCAACAGATTCACAAGTCATCTGTTAGTATGTACAATACTTCCGATAAAATATAAACATTTCAATATTGTCTAATTCCATAAGTGAGAGTTATCCATCTAAGTGAAAGCAACTAAATTTTTCTTTTAATCAAAATATACATGTATCTTTTTGCACATCCACATAAATAACATTACTTTCATAAATATTGAAATTTAAACAATGGAACAATCATTTTTACAATATATTTATACTTTTTTTTTGCATACACTTCATTCAGTTTTTAAGCAGCAATTATATAAATTGCATAAATTCATATATACATACATACTAATTGTTTTGAAATGGACAACTAACACATAACAATAATAGTTTTTTAGAACAGTTTTTTATTTATTTTTAAACAATGATATAATGAATATTCCATTTGAACAAGTTAAATTTTATATATTGAAAGCAGTTCAAATATTTTTACAGTGCTGAAAAAAAAAAATGAAACCTTAGGGAAATATAATGTTTTCTTTAAATACAATGAGAAAAAACTCAGTAGAAATTTGAATGTTTTTAAAGGAACCTTGTAAAATTAAAATCATGAAAAAGACATTGTAGTGAATTGGTAAAAAAAATAGTTTTATAGAAATTTACAGAAGCATGATATTTAAGTTTAATAGTTTTATAGAAAAACAGTATTAAAGCTCAACGAAGCTTAAGCTTCTATGAAACATTTTGGTATAAATAATGAAATTATTTCAATATGTTTAATTTTTTTTTTTGGTCTCAACACTGCAAATGTATCAACAGTAACATGATATTTTACCTGAAATCTCTTATGATAGATTACAATCAATTTTCTTCGTTATGATTTTAGGAGCGATTCGATGGTTTCAACAATTGGTACAAGTGAATTGCAATATTCTTGAAGTTCTCACCTGCCATCGGAGTGCATAATTTTTGAAGTCTAGACATGAATATTAGCAGTTACAATTAGCGTTTTGAGGACCTTGTGGTGGTTCGGTTAGGCGTTGTCCCTTGGCACCACCAGCCATCAAGTTCGGATCAGAGTCGAGACTCTCTGACATTTTGTCACATATTATATCGACTAATCTTTCAAATACGGCCTGAAATTATTTTTATTATTTCAAAGATCAAAATTTCTTAGTAACATTATGTATGTATGTAATAATTTTCTTACTTTGACATTGACATTTTCCTTAGCGCTGGTTTCGAAAAATTCTACACCTAACTGATCTGCCAATTGCTTTCCTCTTTCAAAACTTATGACTCTTTCTTCTTCCATATCACATTTATTACCAACAAGTATTACTTGAGCATTATCCCAGGAATAAGTTTTGATTTGAGTTACCCTAAATTTATAAAACATTTAATTAATACAATATTTAAATAATATCAAAAACAATATTTGAATAAATACTAACCAATCTTGGACACTATTAAAACTTTCTTCATTCGTAATATCATACATAAGAATGAAACCCATAGCACCTCTATAATAAGCAGTAGTGATTGTGCGATAACGTTCTTGACCTGCAGTATCCTTAAATATTAAAAAAATAAATAAAATTAAAGGCAAATAGAATTCACTGGATAATTATTTCAATTTTAGTTTGAGATATAAATGAATGGGGTAGAAGAATAAATTACTAGCCGGTCATGAAAATACTAATATGAAGCAATCAACTCAGTGAAACCATATGAAGAAAATTGCCCTAATACAATACCATTCAGTACACAAGATGGAATTAAACCGTCATACAATTCAACCGCATTAAGGTCGTCACCCCATACATAAGCACCTCGTTCAACTTCAATGCTCTTGGTCCTATATCAATTGCGGTTAACTGCCCAAGATGGCATCTCCGCAGCAGACAACGAAGACGCAAATTAGTCCACGGCCGTTCCCATGAATAATTCAAGACCGACATAGGAAAATCTGTCGCCGGGAAAAGCTCGTGGAAAATGGACCGGCATGAGCTTTGGGAAAGTTTTTCCCCCGAGATCTCCTAGATCGCGACTTTTGTATGAATAATTTGACAGGGGATCATGAAGCGAAATGCCGCTTTTCGTACTACCTTCGAAATTAGGAAATCGATATTGCTGTGTGTATGAAACGGATATTTATTGCGTAGTTGTGCTTTTTTTTCGCGTGCGTGAAGGGGAAATGTGATGAGTGTTTACGTTTTATGTTTGGGGATCGTTGCTATTCGTATCAGAAAATGAACTCGTTTGAATTAGTTTCGGTACAATATATTATTTATTTTATGTGTTTGTATCAAATATATTGTCTAATATTTGATTTTGAATATTAAAATGTACGAAGCATCGAGTAAGGGTAATATTAAATTAACCACCCTGTCACTTTATTATTGAGAGGATTTTGTTCATCGATTTTTCCCATAATATAATCGACTGAACTCGAAGGTCGAAGCATTTCAATCATTTTTATGATTTTCGATAAAACTTTATTATTCAATTACTAACTCCTTAACAAAGTATTAAATATATAAATTATTGATCTAATAATGTTAAAAACGTATAACGTAAATCGATTCTTCCAACCATTCGATGGATGGCTCTTTGTATTTTTATAAAAAGCGAAAAAATATTTTATTATAAATGAGATATATTGTAGTCTTACCCATATTTGAAGTTTTACTCTCTTGTCATGACGAAAAACGGTTTTGACTTTGAAATCTATGCCAACAGTTGATACGAAGGCTGATGTGAAAGAATCGTCAGCGTAGCGGAATAAAAAACTGAAAAAAGAAATAAATAAAATTACCATTATTATTTTTCAGGGGACCAAAGTTTCCGATCTCCCAAAAATATTGCGTATTACATCCGATGTGTCTAAAATCAAAGAAATTTTTGAAGTAGGCTTTCCATGAGACGAGATAAAGTTTGTTCGGCGATACGGGAGTGAATTTTCTTCTCTCAAACAACGAGCCTTTACTTGAAAATTTCCTGGAATAAACTGTAACATCGAATTCCGGCACTCTTTTTATGAGAGAACATCAAAATATATAAAAATCTCGTCAAAAGGTTACTTTGTACCTCATTACGCCATCAAGTCGAACAATTTCATTATTATGGCATGTTAAACAATTTTTATACTTATTGAGGAAAAGTTTGTATGTTTAAGTTCAATATATTATAATACTTTTTCAATTATGGAATATTGTGTCCTTTGTTCGATAAAGGCAATCAAAATTTTGAGATTATGCCGAGCAAAATTTAATTTAAGTCTTAATATAGGGAAATATGCGATACGATAATTTTCCCGATATTCTCACTCGCATTTACGAGGTATTAAAATGTTGAATATAACATTTTCCAAGAATAAATTGAAAAAAAAACTTTTGATATCTTATAATGATTAATTCAAAATTTTTAATTGAATATTAAATTATTTTTTGTATGATCAATGTAATATTAATCGAAATTTCATTGAAAAAAATTACAAAGTTAAATTTTGAATGGATTACTTTAAATAATGATGTGTACCAATTCTAAAAATCTTCCCTTGTACACGAAAAAGAGAATTCGAAAATAATGAATATTCAAGTCTAAAAAAAATACCATAGAATGAGCCCCGATGAAAAATGAGTATTTCGAAAAGAGTAGACGAATATAAAAGCCGTTGCGAAAATACACATAAAAAAAATATACAACTGAGCATTATTATGAAGTGGGGTGTTCACCTCGTTTTGCCGACCGAGCTGTTTCCGATGATGAGCAATTTGAACATGTAGTCGAAGTTCTGATCTGCGGCATCCTTCTGCCATTTCGGATCTGCTCCGCCGGCCATCTGCTGAAACAGGAAACTATTTCACCACAAAAATACCGATGAAAATACGACACACGATCACACATTCGGGGCGAAAAGCCGGGCTTTTCTCGAAAAGTACCGGAGGAGAGTCGGGCGTCAGCGCTATGTCGTCGATCGATACCAGCCTGTCCAAAGGCCTGTCTACCCTGTAAATTTCGTTGGACATCCTCGGGGTTTTTTGCAAGTATATCATGTGATTGTTCTTTCGTTTCAATGTCAAAAAAGTCGTGTTTGCGAGTCGCTTTTGTTCGAGACGCGCGACACTTTTTTCGAACGGTCGCGATAACACTGAAATGCTTTTTGCGCAAATAATACCGGCGTCGACCGCTTTCCACTTCCGAAGATAATAATTGTTGTGTATGAGAAATAATTAATTATATGTTTAACGTAAAATAGGTCTATAATTCAATGATATTTAATAAGATTAAAGATTTATTAAAATACAAAATTTTAGCTTGGAAAAGTCGTAAGTATTTATCAAACGTTTGAATTGTTTATAGGCAAAATTATTCAACAAAGGATTTCAACAATGTTTAACGTTTATTATAAAATATTGAATTATAACATTGTTGTATTAGAACATGTGGAAATTTCGTTAGAGACGTATTTACTTTGTTGAATATAATAGAAATGATGCTCAAAGCGAAGTTTTCGAATAGTACAAGGGCCGCTTTGTATTATATCATCATAAACATACAGTACTTAGATAAAGCAAAATAAATTTATGTAATGAAAAAATAATTGTGTAAATTTGAAAACCATTTTCATATCTTACCATAATTTCTCGTTTACATAAACCTCTAATAAAAACA
This sequence comes from Hydropsyche betteni, assembly GCA_028571205.2. NCBI lineage: Eukaryota > Metazoa > Arthropoda > Insecta > Trichoptera > Hydropsychidae > Hydropsyche > Hydropsyche betteni. Next base: position 3,088,016 of record JAOXNN020000064.1, on the reverse strand, counting down.
TTCAATTTTCATGCGGTATACGGTACATTTCGTATTTATGCAACGACGAGTTGTCTTTCACAGGGTTAGATAAGAACAAAATAACTTCTGTACACTTTAATTACGTTGGAAACCAATACGTCTATAGCAGAACAGTTAACAATACTTATAAAAGCGAGTTTATTTACGTGGTTTTGACCTAAAACCGGTGTTGAATAATTAACGAGTAATCAAAAGTACCGGATGCATTCCATAAGCGCGCGACCGATAACGATTCTTTATCGAAAACCCATTCGGAATACCTTTAATTTTTATATTAATGGTTACAATTTATACTTACGTTTTCTGTTTACGCAAAATTTAACGAGTTTATTGGAAAATTATATTCGCCTTTTGATAAAAGATGTTGACTGAAAACTCGCAGGAGCGTTATATAAATTCAAGCTATTGTGCGCTTGATGCTTTGTTTCGTTCCAGACGTCGGATATAATTTAATAATTATTATCTGACAATGCATTTATATGGAAGGTGTTTAAATTTATCATATTATGTTCAATGTACATATTCATGGCAGTCAAAATAGATAGTATTTCATAGAACGGATTAATTACTATGTTATTGGAGAATTGTTAACATAGTTAATTGACGACTATCACAACGAGAGATCAACTCGATAGAAAAATATTTCGGCTAAAAATAGTAAATGAACGTCTTTTCATATGAAAAATACGAACAAATTAAGCAAGCAATAATCTGAAGATGTCAAATTAAATAAAAACCAATTTAACCCCATGAATAAATTGCCACTTTCGTTTGGTGAATGACGGAGTTAGGAAAAGTAAAATGAGATCTGTGAATTTTGGACCCAAATTAGTATTTATCAAATCTTATAATTATACTACATATTAAATAAAAATTATTTAAATGAAATCATAACTTTTTATATTCAAATTTCTTTGGTAGAATGCTTGAAAACGTACCAACATTAAAATATTTTTTATATGTAAATATTGTGGTGATATTGTATTTTATGTTAGAATTAATTATTAACAATTGTCACAGATGTCGACAATATAACGAACCAATTATTTTTATGGTTGATTACGCGTTACGAAAAGAAACTATTTTCTCGACAATAACAATATAATTTTTATGTCTCACTAAAAACATAGTATACTAGAACTAAATTTTAATAAAATCGATACAATTACAATAAAAATAAAATACATAGAAATCAATTACGAATTACCAAAAAAAAAATCTACAATAAAAAGGAACAACACAAAAAAATCGTCACGACCCACCATGTACACGAAAAGAAAACGATTTTCCTCGACAATAAAAGCACAATGAAAATAAATGAACATGTAAAGAAAATCTGCGACGACATCAACGAGATCTCCTCACATTGTTATCGCGCGCGTGCGTTCGACATCAATCGAACGTTTCGCCGTTCAAAAGTCGCGGAAAATCCGGAAAATTCCCAACAGGAAGCGCAAAGCAAGATGCCAACAAGCCTTTCGTGGAAATCGCGAATTTAAGTGCCCCTCTCGACCTAAACTTGGACCGCACTACTTGTAACTTCGAATAAGAGGCCTCGTCGAGCAATCGATTGCGACTAGGTTCGACACTGTTGATAATAAGTTTTGGTTTTTCATCTTGTTACATTTTTGTTGTGCCGTGTTGTGTACAGATCCATTTCGAGAAATTCGGTCAGGGACTGTGTCTTCGTAATTGAATTCGATGTGCGGTTGTTTCGGAATGGAATTCCTTCGGTGCGATCGATGGATTCGATTGAGTGAGAATCCACTTAAAAATATCCGAAGGGTGATTTATTTTGTATTTTTCAGTAATGAAATGTTGAAAAAGAAACCTGAATTTGATGAAATGAAATTTAATTTTTTTTTCGTATTAAATTAAATCTTAGTCGAAAACCTTAAGACCCAATCAAAAATTTACACGGACAAAGAAAAATCCATCATATTTTTTCATGATTTCATTACGTACGATTTCTCGCAGTTGTCAACGAAAGGTTGCGGCAGAATAATTCAAGTCTGTGTCTTTATAACGAGAAACGTCGTCCGTTTGAAGAAAAACACTTTTCATTTTGGCATTTTCCGTTTTTTTATCCCGTTCCTTTTTTCATTTTATTTTTTATTTGAGCACGTTGGATTTTTCCGCCGTGCCGGTCTATTGTGGAAGAGAATTTAATCCATCTTTTAGCCCTTATTTGTGCGCGTTACATATAATTTTTTTTCCCTCCTATGACTGAACCCTCCCGCCCTATTGTGCTGAGACGCTTATTGTATGGACGATTTGTACTTGAAAATATTCTTCACGTTGAAGGGTTCGGAGCACACCTTTCGCTACAAGAAAAGGGTAGAATGCCGAGATATATTTCAATAAGATATCTTTTTATATCTGCCGAAATATTCGAAAGGTTACTGAAATTTTATCTCAAAAGTCGGCGAATTCGAATAATTAACAGATTAATGAATACTTGGAAATAACGTGTTATAAATTTACAGTATGGTCGAAAATTATTTTAATTAAAATATTTTTGTTCGGTTACATGAGAAAAAATTATTATAAAGCCTAATTTTAAATTTTAAAATTAATTTTTTTCACATTTAATTGGAAATGAAAAATAAACATTTTGATAACTTTTTTGAAAAACTTTAATTATACTGCGCGCATTTGAAATGCGCAAAAATTTCTCGTAAGAAAAATATTAAATTTTTATAGCCGTCGATAAAATTCACCGCTTATAAATTCAAAGACGACAACCCAATAAAATCATGAAACAGGTGGTTTCAAAAGCACACTGCCCAAAAACCGTCAGCATTAATAACAATTTTGGCATAAATTCAACTGCAACTAAACCATCCGCCCAGTTGCACATCTTCTAACACAATTTAAAACTCAATTAACAGTGACAACTGATATTGTTTATTAACAAACCTTACAGTGTCTGAGCATTGAATTTTATTAGTTAGGGGTCGTCGCTTTGCAATTTCCCCTCTGACGATTTGAATTTCAGATTCGGCCGTTAATTCAATTCGAAAATAGAAGCGTAAACGGAATATCTCGGGGCATAGGACCTTTGATATTGAAATCGTCCTCGAGCACGTGAATTTATTTTATGAATTTATTTTTATTTGTTTAAATATATCTTTTTCCTTTCTCCGACGTCAGAGCTTATTTTTCCCTATATGAGCAGTCCCATTTTCCGCAGTCCCTTTTGCATTTGATGGAATTTTCCCATCGCTTCTTCATTATAAATTTATTTATTTACTTTTTAAATACAATAAAGTACGAAAAAAACGATCCGACGGAATTTTTTAATTTGAGATAAGACCGGTGACTTTCAAAGCTTTTTAGTAAACATGCTTTAAATATTTGTGTTATTAAAATTTTATTCGAATTCTCGTTCGTCTTTGATAATTAAAAATGTATTATAAACTGTGTCGATCTGATAATACATGAAAACGTTCAAATTTCAACGTTTAACACAAGATAACATTTAATAGCATACAATTCGTAGAATCATTAAATTCAACTATGTTACAACAAGCGAATGGTTTTATGATTATTAGTGTGGGACCTTTGTGGTATACACGATCTGTGGTAACAACGGTAATCATTATTTGATAAGATATAATTAAATTTCGAGTTTTGTTTCAAAATAAATATATAAAAATTTATCTACATCATATATAGCTTTTATCAATAGTTTTCATTGTATACGAAACAATAAATCTCACGATTTTTCGACTCTATTTACACCCCTAACACGATAAACTGTAGGAAACCACACAAACCCACTCAACATCAATCACAACTATAAAAACAACATCATCCGATAACACAAACACATATCCAAAAACCTCACAAAGGTCGAAAATCCTTAAAAACAAAAAAGCCCAACGAGCTAACGCAACGTCAAAAAGCATCAGCAGTCGGATTATGCTTGTTTTTTCAGACGACACAAATCTGAAATGTGAGATAAACCGCTTTACGGAGAAGGAGGCTTTCGCGGCACGTTCGCTAACTGAATATCAACACAATTAAGGTCGGGGTAAACACGACACGACACCAAACCCCATAACACCCATGATACATCAACAAAATCATGTGAAGGCTACTATAACTTATCTATGAACCAGAGCTGTGAAGTCAGAGTTAAAATTAGAATAATGACTTCATTTTGTGAACAAAACTTAAAGTTGTCGTTATGAAAAAATCAATCTGACCGATGCTTTTTTTTAAATTTGTAAGAATCCTAATGGGCTTCAAAGTAAATTATAAAAATATTGAAATAAGAGAAGGGTGGATGGATTGGAGTTAAGTTGGGATTGAAGTTAGGGATTTTCAGATGACTGAGCAGTTCTGCTATAAACAACCTGTAAGTATGCCCCGGGGTAGTGATTTTGTTGTTTTCGGTGCGGTCGGTCTTTAACGGGTTAGAGGGTGCTGCTGTCGATGGGAATTTGCAGGAAATTTTTATGGGGGAGTTTTTATGTGTTGAAAGTTCTTTGGTGAAGGAGTGAGTTGCGTGTTTTCGATTTAGTTTTGCGTTTAGGAATTTTATTAATTTATGTGTTTGTTTTAATTTGTTTTCGAATCAAATGTCTCTATGAAACGTAATTTTTTTTATTTTATCCAAATTCGTGCTTTCCATGTTGAAAATGACAACACATTAAATATTATAAAGGTTTTAGTTAATTCAAATTAAAGTACAATAATTTTAAGATAGCGGTAATACTCGGCGTTGCTCGGGACTTAAAATTTAAATCAAATCATTTTTTTAATTCAAATTCATTAAAATAAAAGCACAAATCAGGCCGCGTATTGTCACAATCATACGTGGCGCGCCTGCCGTTTTTATATAGGGAGGGAGAACATTTTTTTACGGACCGTCTCGTTTTGGGTTCTGGAAAATATGGTCACCCTATTTTAATGATTAAAGTAAATAAATTAAAGTATGTACATTAATTATCACGTTAATATTAATAGAACGAAATATATATTTTTTCATATTCGCGGCCCTAAGCAAAAAAATAGCTAAAAAATCGTGTAGGCGCAAGAAAAATTACAACGGAACGTGACGTAATAAGTCCAATCGAATAAATCTTGATATTTAAAATAAATGCCCGAAAGATTGCGAAGAACAATTTTAGCACAAATTTGCAGCACGGCAAACGATCGATGTATTAACTAAATTATCATCAAGCACGCTTTGAAAAATGTCAAAAATGCGTTTTTCGACGCGGTCTGATTTTATCGGTCCAACGCGCCCTAAACACGATAAACGATCGTGTACGAAAAAGTGGACCCTTTTTCCACCCCCTAGCGAATTTTCCCACATTTTATGTTTGTTTTATGGTTCGATTTCGCGTTTGTGAAAGATAATTAATTTGCGTTGCGAACGAATCTCAGTGCGGCGTACCGTCTGCTGGTTATTAATTTCGAATAGGTGTAATTAAGTTCGTGTGCGTGTTATGTTTAATTGGAAATTTTGCATTTACCGATGGAAAAACTAATTGGATCTCGTATATCATGCAGCCATTAATTAATCGATGGATTAGTTCGAATTGCGGCTGATGGGTCAATAAATTAGTCTTGATTGTACACATATCGATTGAAAATATATTGATGGTTAAATTTGTTAATGGTGGGATGTTTTATGTTATTTGCTTTGACAAAGAAATTTATATTGAGTGTGGTGAAATTGCCGGATTGTAATTTTCAAATACTGTACCCTCAATATCTACCTAATATAAGTGTAGGGAAATAATAAAGGCTTGATAATTCTGGAAAGTTTGGATTTCCCAAAATCTTCAACCCGAAAACTTTCCATGAACAAACAAACACAAAACTAAGGGACTATAAAATTAATCTTGAATTAAAGGAACTCTAAAAATATATTAGATATATAAATACGTTTATATTGGTAACTTTACCATCTAAAAATATTCATTGACTGATTTTCACTACGTCATTGCATTAGATTAGGATTAATGCATACTCGAAAAAGCTTATCACATGGAAGTCAGTTCTTTTGTCACAAAACCTCATATCGATTACGATTCGAGAATGATTATACTAAAAAAGGCACTAAAGGACCGCCAGATAAAAATAGCCACAAAGACCGAACTAATCCGCATATTTTCGGCGAAATATTTTTAACTAAAAACTCAATTACATATTAATAACCTTCCACGCGAAATTGCACGAAACCGTGAAACGTTACAACAACACACGTATTATAAACGAATCGAATATCGATTTTACGCCATATGGACGTGCACTGGGTAAACGCACCGTTTGACAGACGCACGTTACGCGCCGCGCACCCTCACATCGAAACGATTTTGCACAAACAACCGAATACAACATACACACAAAAATCACACCAGAACAAAGCTCGAATCGTACAGAATCTTTATACATAAACAAAATGGTCTTACGATTCGATAAAACAGTCAAAAATCAGCCGAAACGCGAAACGAAGCGCAATAGAACGGGCGCAGCGAACGCCACGGCGCTACCGACTGAACGCGAACCGAGCACATATCGATTTTTCATCGAAACGGGCATATTGCTAGCATTCGGAAAACCGTTAAGGCCGTATTATTTCGGCGGTGCGTATTTAAAAACGTCACACAATCACCTTTGATGCGGTTCGACGACGACTACACTGTCGGTTGGCGTTGCGACCACGCCCTTGCCGCTGCGCCGATTTTCAAACAACGAACGTACAATGTATACGACGGGGATGGACTTCGTAATGGTTTCAGATCCGACGGTTTTTCAATGTGGATTTTCCGGCGTGGAAATCGCGCGGACGTTCGTCGGCCGTCTGTGGAAAATTCAACATGGATCCCATCTTACGCATGCGCATGTCCCGGCGGATCCCGCAGACGCGAACCTTGCTTTTGCGTCTCTTTTCCGCGAATTTTTATCAGGTGCGATTAGAGAGGGATGCCATATGGTCGGATGGAGGGTGGTTTGAGGGTTTCGTGCGGTTATTTTTGTTCTTGCGTAGGTTGCTTCGTGCTGCTCCTCCTTGGCTAGATTTTGCCGCCCACCCACCGAAGACCGGTATTTTTTTCGACGTCGTTATGGATACGACCCTCTAGATGTGATGTTTTCGTATTTATTCGTGCATTTGTCTTTATGTATACAAAATATTATCGATCCAATAAATAATCGATCGAATCAACCGAAAAAAAAAACTGGCGAAAAATTTGGAATTAACAAAAATATTGCATACACAACCCTCATTTTATAAATTGACTTAATTAAAAGGAACATCAAAAAATTGATCATCGTGAAAAAAAGCATTAAAATAACGATACTAGATGCTCATGCGGATTAAAAAAGGTATTTCGTGCTGAAAAATAGGTCATGATCGAACCCTTAATAAATCGGGTCAAGATCGCACGCATTATGCCCTTTCAACTCATTAACGGGTTTTACGTTATACTAGTGGGTATGAATTTATTTGTAATGGCTTCTAACTTTAACAAACGAGCTAAGATTGATCGGTCCATTAATGCTCCATCAGTTGCAGGTCGTTTCTAAGCACTTGGGCGGTTATTTTTACTCATTTATATTATATTAATTCATTTTTAATGGATATTGATTTATGACATGTTTGCTTATATTTGGATTATAATTAGCGCGAGATATTGTATATGATACTACCCAGACATACGATACGAACGATTTGATTTGATTGACTTTGCTCATCTCAGCCGATTGCATCGCAGTGTCTGGTACACACGATACTTTGTACGAAAATAAGTTTATGAAAATATATAATATCTCATCGCGATAAATAAAGAGAATTTGCAAAACAAAACTTCATTGTATCGTATTTCGAAACAATGGCTTTGTATCGTACGTAAATAATAAATACTCACCAGCAATTTTCCGATGTATCGATTTCGCTATATATTCTAGACGAGTTATAAAAATCTAAAACGTACAATTAAAAGATTGCATTAAACGGAAAACCTTTGAAATTGAAATAAATATAAAAAAATAAAAATACAAAAAAAATATTAAAAAAGTATTAAACGACCAACAACACCATCACCGTAAAACTTTAACGACTTTTCTGTTCCCGCGTTAATAATGCTGTCAAACCCTCCGCCGTGGCATAATAGAACCTCAACGTTATGACGTTGAGCGACAATGGATGACAATTTCAAAGAGATTTTTCTATGCCATCGTGTACAAATAGTACTGAGGTGTATACACATTAGTGAGTGGGTGTGCTTCCATCCGTCGATTCGTATGACCCATTTTTGAGGGCAACCTTGCTAGGTCACAACGGGCCCCAGAGAGATGCTCTGACCTAAATTAATGTACCTCGAGTTGGGCCCCCTGAAAGTTCGAACACCCACGTTTCAGGCATGAAGGTTCTGTTTAATTTAATAGTGGGCCGACATCTACAAATGTTCTGGGGAATTTCGAACGAAGCTTTCATTTGTAATGAGGGTTGGTTTTTCGTTTGATTTATTTATTGTTATTTATTTTTTGTTGAGTGTGTTTTAGATTATTTTTTTCATATGCTTTTGATTAAAAATTAATATTTTGAATGATAAAATGAAATAAAATAATTTTATTGATGAATTTTGTACTAGTGTTATCTGTTGAGAAAATATGTGAAAATGAAATGATTTTATGTACTTTATATAGATGTCTCTATTGAAAATTTTCAATTATTTATTGAAAATTCATAAAGATGGAAAAACTTAGTTTTATATCGACAAAATGAATTTTTGAAAATTCTTAAATATTTTATTAAAAAATTAAAAACTTTTATTTTTATTTCGACTTTCAGTTTTATCCATCAAACAGTTTTCTTACGAAAAAATAGTTAATATATTTTTATACTTTGAAATGAGACAAATATTAACTTAAATTTACAAGGTGATTTGTCATGTTAATATCGTACAAATCAAGTTGTAAGCAAGTGTATTTATGTAATTTATAATGTGATTCATTTCAAATAAATCTTCAACTAGTGCAACTTGAAAACAGTTTCATTGATTTATATCATCATTGAACAAAGATATATTCGAAACAAAACGTACCATTATATTATACAATTTCTGATATAATTTCATTTAAGTTAAAATTATAAAATAATTTTTGTAACTGAAACATTTACGACCATTTTGAAATGTTATCCTAAAATCACATTAAGAAATCTCACTCCGCATCGTTCAATATTCTATTATTTTATCTGGAAAAAAATCCACAAAACAATTTTAGAAATTTATCGAAATCCCAAATATTTGACCTTTGCTTTTTTTTACTTAATATCAACTTTTTTCTATTTGCGCATTATGCGTGTTCAAGGGGACAAACAGAAATGATATCGAGGGGAATTTTTTTCCGCCGCCACTTAATTAACCAAAGAAAAGAGCGAAACCTTGAGCACAAAGTTGCCCGTTTTGCAAAATTGATCCACCCGATATCCAAAAAAAAGCCACCCACGCTATACATTATATATTCAGATCATTTTCTTATCGGCACTCGAAAACGACAATCGAACCAAGCAGATTAGAGCCTCAGTTATCGCAAATTCATTGCTATCGATCGACACAATACGAGTGGGAATATGTGTGATATCGACAGCTACACATGTGCTGGGAAATTTTGTTTGGATTTCGAAGATAGAAGGTCGGTTTCTGTCGAGGCCTTTGACAAGAGCCAATTTTTTTTATGCCAATAGCAAAGTGTTGCAAAAGTGGCGTCGTCGAAAGGACAACATTGGTGTTAAGCGGAATCGGTGAGTGTTGTTTTTTTGGATGCTTACTTGTTGGTTGGGATCGATTGTGAAACGAAACCATTAAAAAACATTGTATTTAAAATTAATTAGTATTCGAATACAAATTTTTATTTGTTTTTATTTTCAGTTTGTGCAAATTGACGGCTGAGCGTTGATGATTCATAATTTTTTAATCGTTGTAAATGCATTTATATGAATTTTTAGGATGTTTTAATCATTCCATTGTTATTTTTTGCATTTTTTCTATACGAGAAGATTGTTCAATGAATCGGAAGAGTTCGCAATTTATTTCAACAGTGCCGTTGAGTTTTCCCAACTTACACAAATCTGTTAGAATAGAATAAGCTGTTGAATGAAGCTGGTTCAATCAACACAAAAATTGAAAATTACGTATGAAATTATTATATCCCCTATATATAATCACGGATTTCTGTGTGTCTGTGTATCTGTGTGTTCGAATGACGCTCGCGACTGGCTTTGAATATATGACGTCTGGCGATAATAACAAATGAACCATTTTCATTTCAATAATTAAATATTAAATATTCAAATCGGGTACACATTTCTGTTTCACACAACCGGGTTTTCACATTTTATCATTTTTCGTTTCTTAACAAATCCACAGCCGATGTTATTAACATTGGGCCTATTTACTAGTATTATTATACTACTAGTATATAGGCCCGATGTTAGTAACATCGGCTGTGGATTTGTTAAGAAACGGAAAATGATAAAATGTGAAAACCCGATAGTGTGAACCCAAAATATGTACCCGATTTGAATATTTAATATTTAATTAATAAAATCAAAATAGTTCATTTATTTGTTTGTGACATATAAAGTCGCGGTTCGGGTCGTTCATTTGCAAAAGGAAAAAAAGTTGCGAGCGTCATCGAACAGACGGACACACACACACACACACAGAAATCCGCTATTATATATAGGGGATTCAGTAAGATGCTACAATTTATTGTCCTAAATTTAGTATAAATATTAACATATTAATCAATAAAAAACCGCTAATTTCAAAAATAATCTAATTACATCGCAAATTAATCAAACTACATTCCTTTACCGTTCATTTCAATGAATATAAACATAAAAAAACCCTCAAAAGTCGTATAGTTATACATTAAAAGAGTAAACAGCTTCTTTCAAATTTTTCAAATTTTGAAGAACAGAATAAGAGAAACATTAGAACTTAAAAAACATTTCTGATACACATTCAAAACATCACATCGAAACAAAAATGCATCACCTCTTAACGAACTTGCACTTTCTCGACGGCGTTTCCTCGTCACCCTCGCTGCGGAAAAGTTCCGTGGCGCGGCGCCACCTTCGCGAAAATTCACACTGGTAGTTTTCCCCCGCTTTTCCGCGGGTCAGTCGCCAGCGAGCCGAGCTCGGTCGCGGACCCCGCTCACCCGGGAAATTCTATTTCTGTACGATCCAACTCGACTCGAACCGAAACGACGAGCGTTTCTCAAACTTGTCCGAGCCCAGACCCCCCCCCACTGCCTCTCTGAGCTTCCCCCTCGTCTGACCGAATTTGAATTTTCCCCGCCTTTTCGGTACCCCTTTCGTGTCGATCCTGTCCCGTTCGTTTATAATAAAATTTTGTCTAAAGTCTAACTTTTGTATAAACTTATAATATGTGATTTGTATTCCGGTGTTGCTTCACCGTTCGTCGATATAAAAATAATAATTATAATAATAACATATTTTTTTTAATAATATACATAATCCTTTGTATCTACTCTATTACTAATCTCGTTTTTGGTTTTACTTAATATTGTACAAAAAAAAAACAAATCCTCTCTCCCGATTATTCGAAGTATACGTTGTGCTACGATTTCTTATTTTTAAAATTCGACATATATTTTATATAATATATGTATTTGTAAATTTTATTATTCAAACTGTGTGCCAGACAAGTTTGTTGTGTGTGTGTGTCATATTAAAACAGTAAGTTACTCGTTTGTTTATCTTTAACTTTTCAACGCGCACGTACTCATTACGCTCGAGGGCGTCATTTGCGAAATCCGAATAAGTCCCTGAAAAATTCAAAAATAAAAAAAAAAATGCACAAAACAGACCATAAGAACAATTTATCTTCATAGTAAAAATAATTCAATTACACTCATCAATATTTCAATATTCGAAGTGATTTATACGGTTTCGCAGCCGACTCCCTAGGCGCTTTTACTAAACGACACTGTGTCCACGTTTATTCCGAGCCAGAGGTGGTTCAACGGTGGCGCGCGTGGGTGTCGCCACATACACAACTCGCTGTGTGTATATATATAATATTTGCATGTGCAAAATTAAATATATTTCTCGGTTATGAATAGACGCTCGACACACACTGTACCTAACCAGTGTGACCGTTGGAAACGAGAAAATCTCAAGGCAATGCATCCGTTTTCGGCTGCGACGACGATGACGATGATGACGATGATTCGCGCACGTGCTCTCGTCAGGTCGTTAAAAATAGGGCAAAAATCGTTAAATAACGCTCGCACGTTGGTGATGGATTGGGTTAACAGGTGTGCGTTGCGGATTTTGGCTGAAAATTTGGTTATCTTCTTGTTCAGGGTTGTCGTTGATTTTTGGGGTTGTTATGCGATTTCGAATTATGTTTTGACGAAAAATTGATTCAACGTGTTATTTTTTATATCATTGACCCGATATGAACTTTTATAATGCACAAAAAAATAATCGGTTTTATTTTTAAATTTCTATACTTATACTGTGATGTGAATGAATTAAAAATCGTTAAAATGTTATTATTCAAAATCACGAATTGCAAGGGCATACTAAGGTGATGTTAATAAAAAATGGCAATTTTTAATTCAAGCGTTTGATAAAGAAATACAAAGCTTGCAACGTTATTAAAGGTTCTTTTCTAAGTAAAAAAAAATTATTTTTTTATATATGCAGATCGTTGAAGAAGTCAAAATAAGTATAGCTTCATAAAATATCATGATATTTTATGCATGTATTTTAAATTCTAGAAATATTTAAGCGAGCCAGTAAAACAATTCAGTTTATAGAATTAAAAATAGAAAAAATACAACTCAATGATTCACTATCGAGAATCGATTGAAAAATATTTTTCCTGTTGAATGATTGGAATCGATCCTAAAATAATAGAATCGGATTAATTATTCTTTGAATGCGCCTATACGTTGTTGTTTTCATTTCGATTTGTAAAATATAAAAACAATGATTAAACAACGACCCAGATTTAATATTTGTTATTTTATGATCGAGTATGAGAATAACCGTTCATTTACTAATCCGCACCCAGTGAAATCTATGATTTATTCGAAAATGTAAGCTTATTTACTTTTGTTGGTTCTAATTATATTAAATCTTCTTTATGTTCAAAATGGAGTTAGGGCTGTTGTGAAATTTTAAATCGGGTTTCAATAATTATCAAAACTGCTGAACACAAAACGATTTATAATTAGACAAGAAAATAATTTATAACAATAATTTTAATTATGGTGCTAAAATTTTCGGTAATTTTTCACTTGTTTGATTGTATTGTTTAATTACGTGGTATAAACGAGTTAATGAAATTTAACAGTTTTCAGAATGCTTTCATCGTTATATTAATTTGGCTAGTAAAAATTTGTCAATAAAATATTACATGAAAAAATCTCAGAAAAATACACAAAATCTCTTACTTTCAATGGTAACCAATTATATGCATCAACTGACCACGCCTCGTATCTCTTAACTTCATTAAAGGACAAATAGTCATTATTTCAAAATATATAAAAGTATTCTTTGAAAAATAAAAATAAAAAATTATATCCAATCAATTTATTTTCTGTTAATTTTATTCTTCACAAATATTTTTCATATTATGTAAAAAAATATTTTTTTATTAAAAATCTTATTAATTACAAAAAGCGTCAGACGCTCACGTCTCACGTGTAAACGAAACGGTTTACGTCAACATCGCGACATGTTTTTAATAACATCCATTCGAAGTCATACAAATAAGCAATTAAGAAACAATTTACTACACTCAGCGGGTAAAAACCGTAAAATCAAGTTAGTGCAAATGATTGCAAAACGCTTTCGAATACGGGTTCGAATTTTGATAATGTTCCGAAGCCGATTTTAATTAAAACGACCCCTGAAAAGTAAACGATACGTAAAATCGGGCCCAGTCGGCTTCGTCACACGCTAATTCTGTTTTAATTATATTCGTTACTTCCAGCGTAATGTAATAATACAAATATGGAAGTAAGTGGCGAAGAGCGAGTGTAATCGAATCGTGCTACGTATAATGTATGTGTTTCACAATCAAAAAGCTCTAGATAAATCTTACTTAAATTGTTGTAATTGAGTATGTTATTTGAACTTTTACTGAAAATTCTAAAGGTTTTAATGAATTTGTGAAAGTATTTATAAATATTCAGCAAAATAATTTTGATTAATTTTTATTCGTTTCATTTCAATTTAAATTTTTTTCAAGTAATAATCAACCTATAATATACATGTATACTGTAAACTTGATTCTTCTCAAATATTTTTCATATTATGTAAAAAAAATTACATCGAATTGAAAATTATTAAATTTACTCAAAATATATTATTTCACACAATTCATCTTATAATATTTCTAGTTTTATATACCTGAATAGAATAATGCACTGTTTATTTTTATATATAGAAAAAAATTATGACTAATGGTTGTCGTGATCAAAATTTTTTTTTTCAAATTCGTTATCATTAATTTTTGCGGTCGCCTTCGAAATAAAAGAAACATATAAATACGATACGTTCGGAAAACGGCGGGAAAAGTGAAAAAGAAAATCCACTCGAACGACGGGAGAAAAACTTAAAAACAAAAATAAAAGAAAATTCGTATACGAGCCACAGAGTATTTCGAATAAATTATGAGACGGGAGGGAAAAAAGTATTCGAATCGAAGTCCTTTTCACACAGAAAAAAAATGTGTAAAGTGTAAAAGGATCCGTACACAAAGGCATCGTAATTTTTTTTTCGCTTTGATCACAAATATTTTCGAAAATTTTATTTATTCACGATTTCGACTGATACAATCACGGAATTTGAACGAAATAAAATTACAGCCTAATTATTTTCATTCAAACGAATAATTACACATGAATTTAATTCAAAGTATTTCCGCTTATTTTATAATCATCAAAGCATTAATTGGTTACATTTCCGCTTTGTAAATTCATTATGTATAATAATTATCCATATTTTTGTAAATGTAAAAGTTTATTTAAAAGTCCAAAAATAATAATTTCTCAGTGACAAAAATGGCTGATACATTCAAAGAAATTGGATCTTAACTTTAAATTAATAAAAAAATAAATTTAGTAATCGCTTCTAGAAATTTTCATCATCGTTATTTACGCGCTATTTTCTTTATTATTTGATATTATTAATATTGATCTTTCGCATTTCTACAGATACAAAAAGGTTTCGAAGATCGCTTCGTCTGTGATGGAAATTTTCGGTGAAATAACTTGGAAATAGAATCACACAGTTGAGCTATTGTCGAAATAATTAATCGAAAACGTATTGATTTACGAATCAATGAACATAATTATTTTTCAATTATTCTTTTATCTTCGAATTTCACCCAAGTACTTTTGAAGGATCATGGAAAATATTTGTTTGATCGATTAAATAATTTTAATAATTTTTAGCCACGTTATGATAATTAATTATTTTAATGTTAAGTCTGATGAATATTTTTTTATTAATTTGTCTTACTATTAATTACAACTAAATTATATCAAATGATCTCTAGTAAATAATTAATTTAATTCCTAAATAAAATTATTTCAAATAGGCTTTGTCACTTTTTGAGATGTAATATCGGTTAGTTGACATTTTTCCCCTGGTTTATTTTATATTTTTCTATATATTTTCCATTATAATTTTGTAATTTGTATTTCCCATTCAACACCGTGTGAAGCAGAGTATACACATTAGTGTGATAATAATCGCAATATTTATGCCAAACATTGCGTATATATTTTTGGATTTTGAGTGTATAATATGCAGTTTCAAACGATCATGAAAATAAATTACTGGAACCAAAGATCCCGCAACTGTATCATGCACTTTCTTGAAATTGAGAAAGTTAAATTTAACTCAATTTAACTTTATACTCATTTTCCGGATAAAATTAAATTAAGCTATAATAACTATGGTAAATTAAATGAATTATTAATAATATCGAATGAAGCTTTTTTAAAGTAATAAAAGTACAAATGATTAATTAAACTAACACTTGTTAAGTTATGTAAGATATTGCGTGATTAATTGATAAATGAAATTGTATAGGTTTGGTTATGGATAATTCGATAAAGAGTTGTTTTTTTTTTTTATTGAAAAACTATTTTCGTATCATACGCGATATTGAAAAATATACGAATCCCTAATAAGGATGAATTTGATTTTATCGCGGTTTTTCACTGAAAAAGTTTATCGAAAAATTACGATAAATCAAACTTTTAACTTACATTTCATTTTAACATTCCACTCAATCATTCAATACGACATTTATCACCCGAAACTTTATAAGCGACACCCGCCGCGCATCTCCGAATTTCCCGAACTTTTCGCGTGCGAATATTTCAGCGGACACGAACTCTTTTATTGCCTTCATTTATTCAACACATCGCCGAATTTTATTCAGGGTAGCCAGTAGACATTAGCTTTATTTATAGTGCGGGCCACTTTCGCTAAACCGCGTCGCGAACAAATCCGAGTTAAACGCTTCGCGTTCGGTCAATGTCAATGTTCTGTCGCGTTAGAGGCGCAACGGTTACATTTTTTGCTACTTTCTGGCTCGTGGGGGTCTTTCATAATTCATAAATTCATAAATAAAATGTGAATAGTACGTTTTTATATTATATTGTTGTATTAAAATGTCGAGATCTGAGTCAGTGTCGCCTGACCGACGTTTGGCAGGCGCTCAAACGCGGACGATTTCACTCCAGCGCTCAGACCGGCGAACAATAATCCATCAAGATGATTAATCGTCATTTGATCGTTCGGATATTGTTGATTTGAATTCGTGTTGTTTTGATAAACAATTATGCGGTTATTAAGTTAATTTTGAACTGTTTTCAACGCCGTTTTTGGGCGGAGTTAAATCGTTTAATTTTTTTTATTGCATTTTTGTAATGAAGTCATTGAAATGTATTTCGTTTAGATCTTGTATAATTATTAAAAAATATATTCATGGTATATTCTGTATACTACAAAAACCACAAAAATAATTGGAGAGGCACCATTGAATAGAAATATTGAAGAGAGTTGTTTTGAATTGGGAGACCCATCAACCCGCCTTGTATTGTAAAAAGGTCAAAAAAACGTACTCGCAAATAAGAAGGGAATCTCTAAATTTATATTTCCGCTTCATAAATCGTATATAATTACTATAATTCCAACTATAAAGAAAGTATCATTAAAGTTCCGCAATTTAACTGTTGAGTGTAAAATGTGGTTCTGTATTAATTTTAAGACCGCGTTAATGTCTCGCAATGAGTTTCTATTATTTGCGAATTCGCCAAAACACTTTCTACAGTTGCTTTGAGTTTTCCCGATCTCGAATACCAGATGTTCATCAGTAAAGTTGGTCGTAAAACAAAGCAATTACGAAACGTTTGCATGCCGCAGTTCACCTTAATTTGTATCGAAAATAAACGCAGACCACATCAGACCGCGATCGTATCAAAAGTGCATTTCAACAGCGATATGCAGACTTCGCATTAAATATATTTATATAAATAATTTACAATCTGACGCAAAAAATATAAAGACAAGATTAATTTGAAATGTTTTCACATTAAAAACAAAAGTTCTTTGACAAATTGTGACGCACGTGTACTTTAATTTATTAGTATTTCCATCACGATAGACGCTTGATGCTCTATCGTGGGCGCTAAAAAAAATTATATATGATCGAACTTTCGTATAAGCCATAAATTATATTTCCATTTCGTAAACGAGCACAAATCCCATATACGTATAAATTTCTTTCGGATATATATTATACTATGTGTTTGCACACATTGCCACAAATCACGTGGCACGCAAAACTCGCATATTACGCTGAAAAATAAATAAGTTATTACGCGTGCCCTGTATGCGGAATAAATCATAATAAATCGTTTTGGGGACCATAGGGGGTGAAAATTGTGTACCGAAAAGCTCAAAGGAACAACTCGATTCGGCGTGACTTTGGTCAGTTTTTCCCGAGGGTTGATTTCCCTTTGCGTTAATGGTTTTTGTTAATCATTGCATTATTTTCATAAAAAATCGTTTGTTTGCAGATTATATTTATGTGAAAAGATTGAGATCATTTATATTGTATGAAACTTATCGAATCAATGTAAATATCTGTTTAATTCATTATTTTTTAATAATAATAATTTTGTTCAACGATACTTCTGTTTGAAGTAGTAAAAAATCTTCTGCATGAGTATTATACATACAGGTATTGTATTCCTTAGAACACAAACGGAAACGAGCGCGTTATTTCAACAAGCTATTTATGCGAGGAATAAAAATTTAGCCTCATATATTATATCATTGTATACGACGCAACAAATCTCTATACGATCTTATATTTTATGTATCATTCGGGAAATATCATTATTTTCGATGTTCACCTCTCGAGCATTCGTGTATGTGTATACGCATGGGACAATTTCGAAAATAACTGTCAGTCCTTTATTCAGCCAACATTCAGTGCGACGTTAATAAATCAAAAATCGACATGACCCCCATTATCATTGATAACGAAAGAACACATCGGATACCGTTATTGTGTAATATGCGGATTATCCGCATAATGTTTGTTATGTAGCGCATTGCGAATCGCGTCATCGCTTCAGAAACTTGGTTTTTATTTTTTCATATTTTTTTTAAGGGTTTTCAAGTCGTTTTCGACCGTTTTATTATGAGTTTTCGACGTTTTAGTTTTTTGTAATCATCGAAACTAAGCGATATTGGATGTGGTCTATAATTATAATATTATATTATATAAATTTTCGATGATGTTTGAAAAGTTTTGATTTTATGTACGATGATATTTTTAAAACGATATAATAAAACTGCAGATTTTTATATTATATTTACAGTGAACGAATGTGAAAATTTTAGTGAAAAATAAATATTTATATTACAAATTCACTATTTTATGATCTTATATCAAATATTCTAAATACATGAAAAATTAAACGGAAATCATTATGTTTGGCCTCAACTTTGAATCCATATATAATATTTAAATTCGATATCGTGTGATAAACTATGAAAACATACTAAAAAATTTCACGAAAAAAACATCTCATTTTTTCAAGCGCACAAACACCGAAATAAATTTCACACTCTATAATTAAACTTTTTAAGGGCACAACACCGAAAAGGTTAAGCACCCCTGTCCTACGCTTTGCCGTGTCTGCTTTAACATTTTTTTTCGCAGACCATTTTAATCCTCGCTAAGCTGTCGTAGTGCGTTATTATTAGGAAGAAGACTACGGCTGTTTTTTTCGTACGCGAGCTGTCATCCGAATATATAACACCAGCGCTGAGGAATCTTTCGACGCCGAAATAGATTATCGTGAGACGCTTTTCCGAAGTTTTTCAATGTTGTCATTTTTTTTTTTGGAGGACGACGATGACGACTTATGGCGGCCGCGGCGTCGTTCCCTCCGGTGTGTTAATTCCGAACAAAAGAGCGAAAAGTCATCAATCACCATCGCGTCCAATCGTGCTTTTAATTTTACGGTTTTGACGGTAATTGGCGTCGAAGTAGATTCGCCTTGTTCGTCTTGATGAGTTACAAGTTTCGTGAAAATGTTGAACTCTGATATTTTTTTCCGAGATAACCGAGTGCTAAGTGTTTTTCATTATGAAAAAGTTAACGACAGTTTTTTTTTGTATATGATATATAATAATTTATATTTTGAAATATTAATTCATTTAGACAAAATGTTCATTAACGTTTTTTTTCATTTTAGAAAAGTTATCATTGAAATTATTGAAAAAAAATACAATGATAAATTTGACTATGAAGATATTTTATTAAAGTGATGATGAAAGGATAGCTTTAAAGCAGCTCATAAAAATATTTTTAGATCATTGTATAAGATCATGTCTACAAATTAATCGTGCCACATATCACTTAACTTTGGTGATCGATCGTAACCGATATGTTTGACTAAGTAAAACTGTTGACGTTTAATTATGTTTCATTGAAAAAAAAACGAAAATAAGCAATTTTGATAATACTGACATTCAGCCAAATTCAAATTAAGGGCAACTTAAAAATACAAGGAATGTCACGTCAAGGCAGAACCTTCACCGCAATTAGTTGCAAAACATGAGCAATAAATTTTAATTGAACAAAAGAGGTATTGTTAATCAGTTTGTTCTCATAAAAAATATACAAATTTATATTTCGATCGTTATAAATTTATGATAGAACTTAAAATAATTTTTATCGTTTTATTGTACGGTATAAAGTGGAATGACATGGTATGTCGTTAAAGAATAATTTGAATTTAATTGATTCGGTACATATTGTGCGGACGGGACATGAAAAATTCATAATAATTTTTGTGTTTTTTTCACGATGAAGCATTGGAACATTATGGCATTTATGTTTTAATAATTTATTCGTTCTGAATTGAACTGAACTGAATGAAAGGCACCATACAACTAGTGTACGAACATGTCATTATTTTTAGCATTTCATATAAAACTCCCTTAGGAGAATCCAAATATACAAGCTATTCGTATGAATCTTTTACGACTTTGTGTATACAACACTTTGAATAGGGGTCATGTGATTAAGTTTTACTACGCGAAAAACAAAAATATATTCTCGCTCGTTTTACATACTACACGTGGACTTGAATGGGTAAGAAATTCTGAAATCCAAAGGATTAGTTGAAAACGTTTATTTGAAAAGTTATATATTCAACTGAACGTTAGTGGAATTAAAAGATATATCTTTTTCAATTTCCACGAATTTTCTTTTATGAATCAGAACTTAAATCCTAGCTTTTAATTTAATGATAATTTAATTTTTTCAATTGTGATATTCTATTTCTAAAGTATTGTATTTATATAAAATTAATATTTAAATCGCTTTAATTTTTTTCGTAAGAATAAAAAAAATTCTGATACTGTTTTACAAGTACGTATACTTTTCTCAAAGTAACTACTTCAATCAAACAATTTGCATCATTATGAAACTTTGAGAAAACAAGCAGTTGAGAAAACCTATCTAACGAGGCATCATCTTTGAAATTCTATTTTCGTATATTCACAATTTCAACGTCTTTCAACACCATTACTTATTTGAAAACATTTTCCAAGAGCAAATTTTGAAAACGTCACCGAGAAATTATGCAACCCCGTACGAAAAACCACTTATACGAACGATTCACGCACTACCCATTTTCTGAAACACGCATTTTTCACGCATTTCGCATACGAAAATATTTGCGTTTCGAAACTTGACAAACAAAATTTGTCACACGAAAAATCGCCATGTTTCAGAGGCGAGCCTAAACAAACACGGACGCGATTAAATTCGCAGAAAGAAAACAGACGCCTTTTAGAATTTTATTTCGGCATTTTGGTGACCTTAGAACCTAAAACTAATATTATAGATATAATCTAATAGACTACTATGTCAAAGCATGACATGAAAAATGACCGTTGATGACTGATAACTGATCTCGTTTATATTAAATTCCATCCGACTTTTTCATGTTATTATTCGTTTAAGAATCAAAAAAATAAATTTTAATGGTCATTGTTTTGAAAAAATAGAATACATCAGTATTGGTGAACCTTTTCGTGCCAAAATTTTTCAATTTGACGCTATTTTGAATTGAAAAGCAACACCGAGTCCGAGCAATGTCGGATACCCGAGCAACGCCGGGTACAATCCGCTAGTAGGGGAAGGGGGGGGGGCAAGACGGGGTCCAACTATATCTCAAGAACTAAAACAGTTCTAATAAAACTACTAACGCCATTTTGTAGTTTGATTTCGAAACTTTCCAGTGTGGTGGCACCCAGAACCTGAGCGGAACAAATGACGTTTCTTTGAGTAAAAAACAGTTTTTTCATTATTTGATGTTATTTTTTGTAATGTGTTACGACCGTGACTGTCAGAAATACATAGGTTGTGATGTAAACAACATAGTATTATCAGAATCCCTGTACTTTAAGCCTTATTTTAGACTCAATATTTACACGACTACTTGTCAATTTATAACCTCAAAGTTTTTTTTTTACTTAAAACGTTCCGTTGGGGCAAGATGGGGTGCAGGTACTCGGGTGTGGGTGAGGGTATTGGTTTTCGCTGGCTCTTTTTGCCTAAAAATGTTTAATTTTTGTTACTTTTTAATTATAATCTAATACAGGGATGACTGATTAAGTTAATAATTAAATTTCCGAATCCTATGATGTATATTTAGTTTTTTATTCGACTTCAAACGTTAAGTACCCCGTCTTGCCCCTCCTTCTACATAAATACATTATTACACACCGAATTCGCTTCATTCGATAACTCTGAAAATTCCGCACCCGCAATCGAATCGAACTGAAAAATTACGAATCCTTCGCGCGCCAACCGAAACTTCGCAAGCGCCGCCCTCAGCACGCGCGCCACAAATCCGCGACCCCTGCCGCACACAAACCGTCGCCGACAAGATGACCGACCTTAACACTTTCCTGACCGTGCCGTCGTATTGGCGCCGAGACGCGGACAACCCTCTCGTCTGCCAATGCCGCGTGCTCGCGCCGGTTGGCATCCGAAACGGCGGCATGGACAACCTTCGACATCGACATTGATAACGACGTGTCTCGGAGCTTTTCGCGGGGCTATGGTGCGTCGTCGTCGTCGTGACAGCCGCGAAAGTGGCCGCGGCCAAAAGCCGCGGTCTCGTAATAGCGTGCTTTTACGTCATCGGGTGTGAGTAAGCGAGCGTCGGATCTTCGGTGCTTTGGTGATCGATCTGATCGTTTGTTGGAGGTTTTTTCGTTTTGGTTTTGTAGTCGAGAATGTTTTTGTGGTGGTTCGAGACGGGAACGGGGAGGGATAATGGGGAAAATTGAAATGGGTTGTTGGTCGAAGTTCAAAGGCCGACTATTCGTTTTGATTTTTCCCGTCGTTTCTTTCAACTTAAAATGATGATTTTTTTTTGTTTGGAGAGTGACTTTGTTTTCGGGATAATTCAAATTTTTCGATTTGCTCCATCTATAATTTTTTTAATTTAATTACTTTCGATTTTGAAATATAGAAATTTTTTTTTTTAAAGAACCATATACTGCATATTTAATTGGTATTAAGACGATATTCGAAATATCAAAAAATTCATTAAATTTTAATGTTTATTATCTTCTTTTTTGACTATACGAAAACATCGTCCTAATTAATAACGCAACCAATTAATTATAAAAATACATCCGAAAATTTCGCTTACATTTCGCTTTTCTAATAAAAAATGAATGTTACTCATAAAAATAATCGAACTTGTATTTTAGACGCAAATATAAAATTTTTAAACAAATTCACTCGTGAAAATGTAGAATTTGGATACGAAAATTTTGCATTGTTTTGACTTTTCGTTCGAAAAAATTCATCTCGTGTTTCACAACAAACTCGATTTTTTTTACATTCCACTTTTTTCTTTGAATCCACTCCAATCTTTCGAATCTAAATAAACATTTGGTCGGATGGACGCTTTGAAACATTCGAGTGAAGATTAACAAATCAACATTACCAATCAACGGTTTCATTCGATCGCCTATAATTTTTTATCGATACATTGTACAGACGCTTTCGACACATTCGGACATCCAATTTCTCATGTATATAATATTTATTTCACTTTTGCGTTTAGCTAGATTCAATATAAAAATATCGCTGTCGGTTCTGCAATATCTCTTGCACGTCATTCAGTGTGGAAATGACGTTTTATTTATACAACAGCGAATGCGGTTCGTCGATAACTTTTTTATTAAAATATTGACATTGATTTCGTTACGTAGGAATTTCAATTTTTTAAGAGAAAAATGTGATATTATTTATTTTCTTCTTTGATATAAATAAAATTTTGTTGGGAATATATCTGAAAATATTTTAACTAATTTAGTGCTTTTAATTCGGATCAATATTTGGTAATTGCGTCTTTTTTATATTTTTAGACAACAGACAGACAGTTAGCTATCTGAAATTTAATTCGTATAATTTCTTTGAGTAAAAAGCATTTATTATTTTATTGATTACCTTTGACATTAATAAAAGATCTGTTAACATTGGCCACAGGTGACGCATATTGACCATAACTTAAGCCTCATATCACAGATGCTCTTTTCAGCAACATATATGTATTATATATTACAACCCATAAACCAATAAAATCCATCTCCATTTCAGATAAAACTAATAAAATCCATATCAAACCCTTAACATCGACCGCAGATGACGCACGCCAACCATAATTCCAACACTCACATAGCAATATTATAAATTATAATATTATCGTCATCTTATGCAGACTATATTGCAGCCTTTTGAAAATCTATGAGATCAGGCATTTTTACTTTTAATGATAAGATAAACTCTCGATACGTTTGAATATTTATCTCAAGTTAACCTTTTGCGCTCGTAGAGTTTTTCGCAGTAGGTGTACCGTCTATTTGGAGAAAAAAATCCGGATTTTTGTATAAATCACTAAAATTAATTATATCTAGCATGAATAACGATTAATATACATAAAATGATAAAGAATCGACAGTAAATAAATAATTTTTTTATCTTACAATACATCGTTTCAAGCTCTGCAGTTTGACGATCTCTAGCTCTATTAAAAAAAATACTCTTGAAACTAGGGTGACCACTTCATTCAAAAAATTTACGGTTCTCAAAATTTAACTACGATATTACGATATTATTAATTTTTACAATAAACTATAAGTTATTATTATTAATCATAAAAAATTTAATCTTGAGACATGGTTTATTAATTACACTAATAAAAAACAAAAAAATGCGAAAAGTAGCTTTTGTACTGAAATCAACAAAAATACTATGGTAACAGAGATAACAACCGACATCACAATAGCGACAACAAAAACGTTACCTGAAAGAGACAGAGAGATAGTGATCGTCAACTAAAGCCGTCAGCTGCGTGGAACGGTAAAACTGTATTTAAATATTGGTTCCGAGAAAAAGTATACCTTATCGCGCTAAATTACTAATTTATAGATTAATTCAGATAAAATGGATTTTTTAGTGATGCAGTATCAATCTTGAGTATTTTATCTACAATACTCACTCAATGTAATTTAAAATATTTGCATGTAAACTAACAAAATCGGTAATATATTTCGTAATGTTTATTGGTGCGTCCAGCGCGCCTAACAAGCTATACCAAGCCAGAGCTGTGGTGAGTCCAGCGCTCCAAAAGAGTAGAAATCGTTAATAATTAGTATTGAAAATTTTTTCTAAATGCGCAAAAAATCTTCTTACAAAATTTTATCGTGATTGAATAAGCAGTAAAGGCATGCATAACTAACACACACACATATACTAATTTTTATTTATTTATATAGATATTTGTAAGCTCCACACTGATGGAACCTACCTCAAATTTTTATACCTTCACCATAAATTTTTTATATACGGAAATCCCAAGAACGTATCCCGTACAAAAAGCGATCTGGACACACATTTACATACAAACCACAATGCCAAAACCCTTAGCATTGACCGCGGACGCTAGGGCCCCTTTCGCAACCGACGCAACAACAACAGCCGGGCACCCGACATCCTCGAGCCTCGTCCAAGCCAAGTCGGTCTTAACTTGAACTTCACCACAGCCGTCTCTCCCGTCGAAAATAATCGTCAAGTGTTAATGACACATTTTTTGCCGGGCAAGGCCGCCGGGCAGAGCGTGGGCAAAAAATAGCATCGGCGCCACCACTGGGCCGCGATGCATAAATCAACGGGAGCCCCTCTCTACGTGACCCCGGGACCGTTTTATTTTCAATGTATTATCTAATTTTTTGGATTTGTCTCCGATCCGCGGGAATGGGCTTCCGATCCGATCGGGGGCGTTTGATTCGATTTTCGCGCGCACGCGATTCCGGAGGATGTCGCTGGAAATTGTCGATGACGCGTTCGTTAAGGGGGAAAGTGTGTTTTGTAAGAGATGGGAAGGTTAGGTGTGTGTGTTTTTGATTTTATGGAATGATTCGTTGTGTGCGATTTTTTGGGAAAATTTTATTTTGTTCGGTTGAAACTTTTGTATAGGAACGCTTTGCTTTACTTCTGTTTTAATTTGTGTAAATAAAATTCTATTGTTTTATTGTACATGCTTTGATCCTTTCCCATTGTTTGGATTAACTTAACTGCTGAGCAAATATAATAACATTTAATTTCGCACGTACATTGTATTGCAGTAATCGGCAACCTACGAACCGCGGGTCACTGACTGACCCAAATTTCAAATTACCCACTTGAGTTAATTGGTTGACGCATTTTTTAAGTACCGAAAAATATTTTATTTAGAAATATGCGAATATGGAAAAAAATCTTGTGCCGCGATAAAAAACAGAAAATTATGGATTATTAGATTTGCATCAATGAAGAATTATGCCTTCTTACTGCACCGATATTTTTCGTCAAGTACAAGAGTACACAATTTTCAATAATGGGAATACATTGGATTTAAAAAAGTGAATTGTTTTCCACAATAACTGATGATGCTATAAATTTTATTATCTCAATAAAATTCATATTATTATTCACTAAAACCTGTTTTAAAATGTACTCACTGACCACGACCGTAGGCATAAGTTTTTAGGGGAGACCCGAAACACAATTTTGTATATGTAAGCGATTATCCCCTATCCCCTATATATAATAGCGGATTTCCGTGTGTCTGTGTATCTGTCTGCGTCGATGACGATCGCGACTTTAAAATGAACGATACTGATGATGATCACATTTTATCGTTTCCCGTTTCTTAAAAAATCCACAGTCGATGTTATTAACATCGGGCCTATATACTATTAAAAATATGTGTTATTTTTTTGAAGTATACAATATGTGAAAATTTTGGCATAATCTGTTTTTGTATTTTATATGAAATATTTCTAAAACTAATTGTATCAAAATTAAAATTCAAAACTGAAAACGTCACTTCGCACACTTCGAATATCCATCACGACCCCAGATTGTGTCATATTCAAACCGTCATTAATAACGGCTATTTTATCTAAAACAGTCACGAACGGACCGGCTCGTTGCATGTTTGATGAAAGCAGAAATTGTCACGAATTCACCCATAAAATAATAGTTGAGCCTTAACATAATACGGACAACCCGAAGCATACGTACTGCGGCTCCCCACAAATTGCCGCCGAATAAACAAAGTTGAGGTCGCCGCGAAGATATCGCACACAAATTTCTTGCCAAGTGTTTAATAATGGACACTAGATCCGATCTAGAGCTATTCGAGAGCGCACAAAAGATCTTGAATATTTATAACGGTCTCGAAATTCGCGGAGCGGCGCGATTTTCGCGGATACAAAAGCCGCGTTGGACGATTTGATTGGTTGGTTTGTTATTAATGCGTGTATTGGGGGTGTAATGAAATGTTTTTGATGGAACTGTTTTTGTTTTATGTTTTGTCGCAGTTCGCGGAAAGTACGAATTCATAGAATATGCTGTCGTGTTTAAGAGAAGTTTTATTATATATGTATTGTGTTGAATATTGGAAAAAACCGTGCGATTTTAGGTTTTTTTCAATACTATGAAATATGTAAGAATTTTTTAAATGAATATTATAATAGTGCTTAAAAGCTTTATTTTAATTTGAAATAATCGTTAAAATGAACACATTGACATAGTTTTTAATTTGAAAAATTTCTTGGTTACCTAATCCTTGATAATCGATAACGTGATATAATGTATGATTTTTATTTAATGTAAAAGGGATTTGATTATTTTATTTCAAATGAAATTAAGCACGTAGTTTTTTATAAGTTTACGTAATAAAACGTTTAAATCGCGTTCGCTTTTTAATCCAGTTGAAATCTCGAATCAAATTGAATTCTCAATTGATACAATAGTTATTTTCTTTATAAATTAAAAATATATAAAAAAGTATGAATATACGATACGTTTTATATTAAAAGAAAATTCTACTTTTGACGAAAATCTTTTGTATTTGACTTTTCTTCAGTCTTTTCTACAATACGTTTGACGGTGGGTTCTTTAAGTTTTTCGTTGAAAAGGGGCCTCGCTTTGAAGTCATGCATATTATATACGCTTTCAACTATTATGAAATGAATCAATGACGTAATATATACACTATCTTAATGTACGGTCTTAACATATATATTATTATACTAATATTAAAGATGTTTCGTTTTATCGATGCATTAAAAATATGTGTTATGAAGTATGAGCTTTTAAATATTTTTTTAGCGTAACTCAATTTTAATATAGTCATGAATTTATACAAAAAGTCTAATCAATATATAATATTATATGACAATGGCTTCGAAATCGCGACACCGTAAATCATTATGTAAAGTAAAGGTCGATACCAAAATTGATGAATATTTTAACGAATTCCTAAATAAACTTATTATCTATTTACATGAAATTAGCTAGACTAAATTGGAATATCGACCATTGTGATATATTTTCATAACTAAACTAAAATTTCAGTCACTAGAACCCAAGAATTGTTTTAAATTAAAAAAATATTTATATATTTTTTATTGAGTACCAACAATTATGTAAAATCTTAAAACACTTCCATTATAAGGGAAACATTGACTTATGCCCCATTTACGAAATTGGGCCAGATTTCAGCGCTGAAATATTAGAGTACGCCCCGGACGACGAAAGCGATTGTTACCATGATTCATTTGAACGAAAAATGGGAACGTATTAACGTTGAAATTGTGGTTGACAGAAATGCTTATGGCAAACATACAATAATAATATGATATCACAGATACGTTTCTCATTAAGATCGAGCGAACGTTTTCAGCAGCTGAAACAATGCATACATATTAGAGCTAGTTGCGAGTGTTTATCGTAAAACGATTGTTTTGTTCGTATGAATGAAAACCAATTAAAACGTTTCCTTATTGAAGGGAATATTTGGTTTAGGTTGTTTTGGAACATTGGCATTGTTTAAATAATACAATAATCTTACATTGGTTTTAATATAGAGATGGAAAAAATTGAAGAAAAAAGTCGTTGGATGTAAACTGTCAATGTGTAAAGGAAACTATTAGGGATTATTTGTTCTGTAAATATTTGATCGTAATTTCGTGTCGGTACAACACGATTGCTCCATAAAATTTTTACACAATATTGGCGTCTGAACTTCGGTACAAAACTGATATGCCGTCAAACATACGCTATCTCAAAGTTTTCTAGTGTGATTACCCATTCTGACGTTATAAAATTCGATTACGATAAAGCAAAGTGCGCCTTATCGAAATGGCTTAGCAACGTCGTTACACCTTCACTTCTACTGCAAAGTTCATCTATCTAGACTATTATAAAACCGAAAGAGTGTCTGTCATTTCTTTGTAAATTAAACTGGATCGTCTTTAAAAATCGCGGGGGAAGCGTGAAAAATTACGAATTCGGACATCTCATATAAAAAAATTATCTCTAGCGAACCGTTTACCTTCCAGAATCGAAAAGCCCATCAAAAAAACTTCGAAATAACACATTTAAAGATTTGAATTCATTTGGCATCCATCTTCTTTTTTTTTACAGGAGTTAGATGTTATACTCGGGCATACTCCCCGTATATTGGTATCTATTGCATTATTTAATACGGCATATAATTGATTGTTCATGGCCGAAAAATGATTTATCATAGAAATAGCGTATGTATTGAATTATATATAATAATACAGCATATAATTTGAAGCACGTATATAATTCGTAATTAAAGTCGATTTTTTAGGTAAAAATCCCCGATCGTTGTCCGATAGCATGCGATTCTCAAAGTTTCTCAAAAAATATTTTTGATTTTTTTAAATTTCTATTTTTTTGAAATACGAATTCAAATGTAG
>JAOXNN020000064.1:3041311-3053864 GCA_028571205.2 Hydropsyche betteni | reverse complement strand
CATTGACTCTGATGTGATCAAAACCTATGTGCGCGCTGGCTTGGGCGTGGGCATCGTGGCCGAGATGGGAAACAATAATACGATCCATTTCGATGAAATACAGAGGCTTCACCACGCAAGAAGAGCGGATTCCTGTCCCGCATCAGGCGGTTGTCTTCGGAAGGACGCAGGATGGCCTCGGGCCAGGCGGCGGCCGACGCCGTTCTCAAGGACCTCACCAACCCCAACCTCAATGAGCACCTCAAGAACCACAATGCCGTCAGTTTCAAGCTCGTCAAGACAGGTATGTGTCTGTCTGTCTGTCTGTGTTGTGCTCGCGTGTAAAATTGGCGGCTGCGTTGCGTTCGCTAAGAGCGATGTCGTGTCTTTCGAAAGTGTTGCGCTGCTCGAGGTGTGTAGGTTTTTTTTGTTTTGTGTGGAGCTGTGTTTAATGGTAGGATAGATTTAGATTGTTGCAATGTATATAGTCGCGGAAATTTGTATGGATTTCGGTTAGAATTGTGTTAGGTGCGTATTGGAGATTGAAGGGGTTTTGGAATGTCTCTTTTTATGTGGCATCAATATTAGTGTTTAATGATTAAAATAGGGGTGAGATTTTGTAGTGGAAGTAAAAGTGAGAATGAATATATGAAAATGTGAGAACGTGAATATCTCCATATTTATTCTTTTTTCATAGCCGTAGCCAGGAGGGTTCCATATGGCCTCGATTCCGCCTTAAATTTGGAAAATAACTATAAATTATACTTAATTATAAAAGTTACGTATATATACAGTCATAAATAAATACTTTAAACGCCTTGAATTTATACATATGCATCAAATTTAAAATGAAAAACAAAAGCATTTTTGTATCGAATACATATGAAAAGTTTGCTTCTCTCGCTAAAAAATTTTTGGCTACGGCCATGATTCACTATGAAACTTTATTCATTTTTAAGAAATAATAGTATGAAAAAAATCATCTCTATTAAATTTTCATTATAACATGTATGTTTTTATAAATGATAAATAATTTTTATAATCTTCATTAAAAAAATATTTAATTCAATTAGGTGCGAATCTATGGACGTGTTTTATTCAATTTTTTTTTTTTGTATATTCTATTATATTCACCATGGAAACTCAACCTTATCTTCAACACGTAAAAACATCACGTACATATTATTTATATCAAAAAACATTAAAGCGAAAATAATGATTGTGATTTTTATACGATAAATATTGTATATGGAAAAAACGCTTTTCGTTTAACAAAGAAAATGAGGTACGTAAAACAGAGATGAAATCTATGATATAATAGATTCGTGAAGTGAGCGGAACGAAATTTTCTCCGCGCTACAAACAAAAAAAAAACGAATTGTTTCAACGACTACCTTTCCACGAGTAGTGGCATGAGAATTTTCATTGTTGTGCGAAACTCTAGTCCGTATCGGAAAAGCGCGGGGACAAACACGAAGGAAAACGCGAAATTGTTTCATCGCGCAAAGCCTCGCGTGTTTTCCGAATTCTCATTCTGTAGGGAATACGATTATGCGCATACGAGCTGCGTACGCTCGTCGCTTATTCGGCGAGTGAATCTGGCATAAATTTAATATTCAAAGGTGAATTTGGCGACATCCTTAGACTCCTTGTTGACAAAGGGGTGAACACGTGTGTATATTGAAATATGGAGAATTCGCGATGTAAAAATGTCGAATGTTTGTGTCTGTTAACTGGAATCCGAGACTGAAATGTCCGTTGAATTAATAACGGTATAGCTGAAAGGTAAAAAAAATATCGTCCTTTTCGTATAAATTCTTGCCGTTTTGTGAAGATTTAATCGTTCGATTATTGGATCTACTCGGGCGGAAAAGGGTCTGTTGAATATTTTCACGAAATCCAATATAAATAATGAAAAAAAATCTGAATTTAGTTATTATTTACTTTGAAGCTGTAATATAATAATTCAATAAAAATCACTGTATATATAATAAAATACGATCAAACTATTTCGAATAAAACTTGAGCTTCCCAAATTGCGCTTAAGCTTTTCAGAATCGAGATAGAAAACGTTTGTTGTTTTCGTCTACCATAATAGAATCTTTATTTCAAAGTGTTATTTTGATAGGAAACCGAGTTTGAATGTCAAACGGCAACGTTGATTAGGACCTCGTTTCAGCAACAACCAATTAACTCGACGCCGAAATTACGATTTCAATGGAAATTTCGCCAGCGTGCGAATTTTGTATATTACATTAATGTGTTTGAAACGGACGTTTTGCTGAATTAACCTTCTTTTATATCTAAATTGCATTGGCGTGTCGAATAATTAAATCGTTTGACGAAGGGAGGCTTTTGTATTGGTGTTAGCGGTTAAATATTTAACTGTGAGAAAAAGCTGTGAAGATTTTTCAATTAATTTTTCAAATAATTTTGAATACAGTTTCAATTTATTTTTTAAAAGAAAATCTTTATATAAGTCTTTGTATATTTTATATTTGATGTATTACGTAGTAAAATTATATTTAATTTTTCCACCAATTTTCTACAATGTTATATTTTCAAAACACGTGTCTTTCACTAGTTATGAAAATTATATTTTCGTACAACACGTGCGATATTATAACTTGTAGTCATAACTGAATATAAGTAACACCGATTACTTATAGTTATTTGACAGTTCTGTTTTCTTTTACTTAGAAGTTACACAATTACACAAACTCTCTATTTATTAAGCTTTGTTATCCTTACAAAGAGCACACTCTAAAATCTCGTCACATAAAATACGATATTTTTTTAACAAAAACAATTTTTACACAGTGACTCATCATCTCTAATTAATTTTTCCGATATTTAAACATCTCAAAAATGAAAATCTTCAAGCTCCAAGGTTCACCCAGCACACAATAAAATTCTGAAACACCGATACTTCCCAGCAACCGAGAGTGTTTACGCGAAATCTTAAGGCTCCACCTAATGGTCATCTCGCGAGAGCACTCGGTCCTAACAAAGCACTCCATTCGAGTTCCGCCCGATACAAATAAATTTTCTCTATAAACTATAATTATTCCGATATTCCAACAACCCAAGCACACACCAACATCCCGCAGCGTGTATTCGCATCCGGGGAGAGGTGCTACAATCTGCCAAGGACCGTAGAGATAAGACACGGCTCCTTCATCAGCTCGGGCCAGGAAGAACATACCGCGTACATAGCTGTATATATCGCGTAGTATAAGGCTGTGTTTAGGGGTGGTCCTTTTCCTTTGTTGCCGGGCTGAAAGCGGGGGCGGTTCGTAGAAAAATCGGTGGCTGAAAATTTTTAATTGTCCTCACGGTTACGTGCCTCGATTGGGTGGTGCGTGTTCGGAAATGTGGACTTTTTAGGTCAGGAATCGTGTCGTTGAAATTTTCAGCACGACTTCGTCACTTCGTCACTTTGAATACAAAGGGATACGGTGTGGATTGTTGATTTTTAATTGCGAAATTTTTCGGTTGGTTGCGCTTGTTATATAACTTTGTAATAGAATTTTTGCTTGTTTGATTTTGATATTTTTAGTGTTTTTTTTGTTCTAAAATAAATATATTATGGTTCAGTATTGAAAATTCTTTATCTTTGAAAAAAATTTGAAATTTTTTTAAGGACTTTTCTTAATTGGGAGTGTTATTAATAAAATTTCAGGTAAAATTTTCACTAACCGTAATTTAAATATTCGTACTTCATTATCTAACTGAAATGTAGCAACAAATTTGAGATTTTGATAATAAATATTTTCATTAGAAAACTACCTATCTTGCAAACGTTTCTTTAATGGTTTTCAGTTTAAATGTCTTGTTGAAACATTAGAGTAAACTCATACAATGGTTGAAACGTGGAAATGAGATTTTCAACTCAAAAATTCATTCACATAATTATTGTACTTTCATTAAAGATTAAACATTATATTTTCAACATTCAAAAACCTTCCAATTTTCCATTCAAAAAAAATCTCTGAATATTCGAAATAAAAAATTCACAAAAAACCGTTTATTCTCATAAAAAAAACTCAAAACGGAAAACATTGGAAAATTCGAGCCGATCGTAGACATTGTCGACGTGGAAAAGACGATTTGTACAGCAGTCGCAGGAAACTCGCTTATGCCTTATTCAAAACGAGCGGGCGGGTCGCTATGGGATCATCCCTTTCAGTTAAATAATAAAAACGAGTGTGGGACTCTGTACAAACTCCCGGCAAAGCCTGGATGTGCACCCTCGTGTGTATGTGTGTGTGTATGTACGTAAACGAACGTATCTCGGATACAGCGTGTCCCAAAAGCCATTATCCGCTTGTTGAAGCGGGGTCATATATTCATTTCTGCGCAATATTCGATCATTAAATATTCATCATGGACTCGATTTAAAGTGCGCGCAGGGTCGTTTTAATTGGGTTGATTTTTTTAATATAGTGTTCGTAAGTGATGTGGTTTTTCGAATTTCGCCGAAATGGGATTCGGTGGCGATAAAAACCAATTTTTGTTGAGATTAAATTTTATTTGGGCTGGACGGCTTTGTATTTTTTCGATAAATTCTATGAAAACAAAGGTAAAATATTGACTAATTTATTTAATAAGTAATAAAATATTTTTTCCAAATAAACAAACGACTTTTTGATTCTAGCATCCGTGAAGTTTAAAGCATCAAATTTGTACGAATTCAGCAATTTACATATTAAGTCACAGGCTAATTTATTAATCAATATTTGAGCAATATATAATAGAAGCATAAATTCACAAAAATTAACTCACATAAACCATATTTAATCGAAATTTCGCACGATCCGCTCAAGCGTAAACCGAAAACGAGTCCTGCGAAGTGCGTACGTGTCTCTCTTATCATGGCGAATTTTACGCGCCGAAACACGAATGAATATTCAAATAGTGTCGGTACAGTGGAGACAAGGTTCATGCTTGACGTTTCTTACGAGGGTTTTATTCGATTTCGGGTCGTCTAGCGTCGTATGAGGCCCGTTTTACGGTCGCCTCTGCGAAACTGTAAAGTAGCACTTTGCTCGCAGAGTTCGTTTTCGTGACATGGTGGAAACGTGTGGAGTGTTTTTGAGATGCCCTTTTCTTATGTGGGAAACGTACATCTTTTATTTATTAAAATTTAATTTAAAAATGAGTTGTGTTCGCGTTTAATCCAAGAAGTTTAAAAAAAAATCATACATTTGTACATTTTAAAGTTGTACATGAAACAGAAACTTTCTATCAATATGAAAAACTATTTAAATTGACTCGAATAATGCACGAGTTGAAAATTTCTGCTGGAAGTTTAATCATTTGACGTTGGTACTGTGAAAGTGCACAGAAGCCTCATATGAACCGAGAAGTTTAAATAAACCAGCATTCGTCACGAAGCGAATTTTGTAACACGAAAGCGATTTCCCACATTTTTTACACGCGGGAAATATTCGAATTTTTCGAAGCGGTAAATTAATCTAATGGAGCATCGAGTCGTGTATAATTCACATCTTTCTCTATATAAAAAAAATCAATATGGAAAATTTTAACAACGCGATTATCCACAAACGAGTTTAAAAAAAATATTGACCAAACATTACATTTTATATGCGGAAATATATAAAAAAAAAAAAATTGAGCCCTCATTTCGTCTTGCCATCTTAGGGTGAGTACTTGCGTATGTCGTACAAACGTAATACGTATGTAAAGCTTCAACTTCTTCGGATGATTAATTTTTTTCAGCAAAGTGGGTGTATTAAAAATGAGATATTTCTACCGAAATAATGAGGGTTAATGCATAAAATTTATTATAATCTTTCGTTCATCAATCACGCTCTCGTTGTTACTTTATCGCACCGTTTTTTTTTTTTCCTCAGACATTTCGTTTCCCATCACGCAAATTAATGAGACGATTTTTAAGAGACGAAATCGTTTTGGAAGATCGCTTGTATTTCTTGAATTCGAAATCGATTTGTGAAACCCTCTTTCTGTTTGCTTTGTATATATTCGTACAAAAACGGAAATGTAAACGAATAAATAATCTTCTTATCGAAATTAAAAGTGAATCCAATATGTATTATCCGTTATATATAAATTATTTATGAAAATTACTATTAGGTTATTGATTTGACATCTAATTGTCGTTACGGCGACACACAAAGGCTTCTTTAAAGTTGTACTTATTCATCGCATGTAAGCGAATTCTTCGTGAAAGTATTATATATTACAAAACTATTGATTTTCTACCCGTGACCAACTGAATGTCAGTCGTCCTATTTCCACTTATTGAAAAGACGAATCATTGATTACTAAATACACATCAACAAAGTCAAACACGAAAAAGAACGAACTTCCGAACTAAACAGTAATTAGAGCATAATTAATCAATCATCATGACAGATATGAAGTCATAAAAGTGTACCACGCATTTAACCCAATTTTCATAGTAATTTATTCCGAAATATCCGTGGAATATACAAAGCAAACTCGTACCGTGTCCTCATATGTATATACAGTAAGGTTTTCGTATGTTTTTATCAACTTTTCCAATAATGAGAAAAGTCTGTGTAATCCTTGCGCGCGCGTGCAACTTTCCAACGCGTTCGTTCAAACTAAACTAGACCCGAGCCGATTGAGGCCCAAAAGTTGCCCAAACTCTGATAATTGAGACCCAAAATTTAAAAGATAAACGTATATGCATACGTGCTGCATTTTAATGAGTCTTGTTCAAAATCGCCTATCTAAAAAGTTGAATGGTCAAATTAAAAAAAATTGTAATTTTGGACTCATATTTTGTCTAAAAAAAATTATTTGTGGTATTCATTAATTTATTGAAAATATTTCAAAAATATATGAAATATTATTATATTTCATAAGGTTATGAAAAATAATGTGTTATATATCGAGTAAAATGAATGTTTTAAAAACCTTTCATTTGGTGCTCGAAATCTTTATATGAATTCACATGGGAAAATTGTAACTTATATGTATCATGTATCATTTAGGTTTTTCCTTCTAGAATTATCTTTAAATATAATTTAGCTTTTATATTCTCTGAGGAATATTGAAAATTACTAACGAAATATCAAAGGAAGAAAAAAATAGTTTTACGAATATAAATTAACTTGTTGACTTAAATAAATCTTTGTATCAGAAAATTGAAAAAAATATGTTATTAGTATGCAAAGAAATCACAAATAATTAAATAATGAAATATAATATTTATTATAATCTTGTCAAGGAAAGCACTATCATTAAATTCAATGCCCAATTCATTAATCAATTACAAAATACATTCAATAAATTTTCAAAATTTCGACATTGTATATATTAAGAAAGTAGAACGAGTTTACACACGACAAAATAATTATTTTTAAACAAACTTCACTGAACAATTACATGGATGCTTAAATCTGAAAAGTGGTTGGCATAGTTTTAACTTACCGAACTGCGGAAAACTGCTTGCTACACGTTTATACTCAATGTAAAATTCATACCGATACTCCAGCAGTAAAACCATGTAGATATTTTTCCACGAGTACATAATATATTAATGAATAATATGGAGCATTTTTTTTCATCTCGCGAATTTTCTTTTCCCGCAACGGATTATAAACGTAATGGACTCTCTACATTTACGAAACTTAATGACTTAATGTCTATTTTTATT
This sequence comes from Hydropsyche betteni, assembly GCA_028571205.2. NCBI lineage: Eukaryota > Metazoa > Arthropoda > Insecta > Trichoptera > Hydropsychidae > Hydropsyche > Hydropsyche betteni. Next base: position 3,046,216 of record JAOXNN020000064.1, on the reverse strand, counting down.
AACAATTAAAACATTTTTATTTTTATCTTAAAAAAATACTTTTAAAAACAAAGATCTACTTTCCAATTTTGATTTATATAAAACCATAGTTCAATTATAGTTATGATAAACTTGTCTTATATGAGTCAATAAACCCGCGCGCATTATACTATCTAATCTACGCCAACATAATTAACCGACCTGATTACTGACAGTAATAAACAAAACCACAAACATCCCTTTTACGACAATAAGAATATTTCAAGTTTATTTCATAACAGCGTCCTTGAGACGCTTTTCAGAGAACATCCACTGCATTCATTCCTCTATACAAAGCACACCCACGACCATCAAACGCATCGCAATACCACAATAACAATAAAAGACATAGCATGCAGCAAAATCGTCCTCTAGACATTTTTCGGAGAACATCCTCCGCATTGATACCTCCATACAAATTTTACCTATGGTCATCAAACGCCGGTACAAGTCAGCTCACCACCGGCAAGGTGGACACCGGTCAAGTGGACTAATGCCAACCGGACAAATGCAAAGTGGACAAACGTCAACCGGACCCGGTCAACCGACGACCGAACGTTTTTAAAATAGCGTATAATTTAATGTGCACATACTTGAGATACGCGTCGTAAATATAGAATATAAATAAACATTTAATATATATTCAAACAAAGAAACACAATTGCAAACGTGTATGTTTTTATTCGAAAATTACGTGTATTCTAATGAGAATATTAACCGCGACGGAGAAATATTAATAAACTTTATCAAATGTAAGAAAAGTTTATTTAGTCCAAAATAACGAACTTTAAATTAATTGAATGGATGACTTATGTTGCATATATGTTACAGTTTGAGTGTCCAATTTGTTTATGTACGAACAAACCAGTCTTTTTATACACCTTGAAACAGCTCTACGACAATTTAAGTTTTTTGCACTCAGATAACTCTCTAATACTAAATATCAATAAGGTGAAATTATACGCTATTTTAAAAACGTTCGTTGTTCGGTTGACCGGTGTCCGGTTGACGCTTGTCCACTTTGCGTGTGTCCAGTTGGCGCGTGTCCAGTTTGCATTTGTCCGATTGGCATTTGTCCAATTGGCATTTGTCCGGTTTGTATTTGTCCACTTGACCGGTGTCCACCTTGTCGTTGGTAATCTGACCTGCGCCCGTCCACTTTGCGCGTGTCCAGTTGGCGCGTGTCCAGTTTGCATTTGTCCGATTGGAATTTGTCCAAGGCATTTGTCCGGCTGGTATTTGTCCACTTGACCGGCGTCCACCTTGTCGTTGGTAATCTGACCTGCGCCCGTCCAGTTGGTGCGTGTCCAGTTTGCATTTGTCCGATTAGCATTTGTCCGATTGGCATTTGTCCGGTTGGCATTTATCCACTTGACCGGCGTCCACCTTGCCGTTGGTAAGCTGACCTGCACCCATCAAACGCATTGCAACAGAAGGACGACGATAAAGGACTCAGCATGGAGTGTGCGTGCGCGTAGCAACACAATGGGGGTTCGCTAACCTGGTGGCGCAGCGCACCGCAAGGGTCGCGCAGTATCGATTCGGGGGCGGGGGCTCGGGGGGCGAAGGCAACAGGTGACGGCCGCAGCGCTACGCCCCCGGCTCGTTGGGGGGCGCAGCGCCTGCTGTCCCCACGGTGGCTCGCCTACGCAAGGGGTACGGTGGCAAAACTAGCGTTTTCTCGATGTGTGGATTTTCTTGATTATTATTTTTGAATTTATTGATGTGATGGTGGATGTGGGTGTTTTATCGTGGTGAGCTTATGAAAATACGCGAGTTTAAAAATAAACTTGTGATAACGCGTTTTTGTATTCTCATAGTGACGATCGGGTTTCGAACTGGTCGTTTTTTATGATTGGCGGAATTTTTTCTATGTTGTATTGATTAAACTTTCTGTGTTAAAAAATTTCCTTTATTTAAATGGTGTCGGGACAATTTTTAAATGCACAAGTTTAGAAAAATATAATATGTTAGTAGATATTATAGATTCAATTGTGTGCTTTGAATCTGATTGTGAGATAATTTAACAAAATATGAGTTTGATATTATATTCAACTGGTAAAAGTTATATTTTTCTTATCAGTACAAGAGGCTACCCAAAACTGCTATTTTCTGAATACGTAAATTTTCCCGACAATTTTTTTGGAATATTTAAAACAATTTCATTTTAATTTGATAATTTTATTGAGATTGTTTTATCGTATTAATATACTTTAAATAATATAAGTTCGATATTTTTCTCATTACATAGCACTTAGAAAAAAAATTAAAGATATTTTACTGCCGAAAACTACACCTTGTTAAATGTTCTTAGGTCAATTGCTAAAGACACAAGTGCACATTAATCATGGAAGTTAAACGACATGTAATGTGATTAAAACTTCTACTGAATTCAAATGGATTCACTATTCAACTCCTTGAGAGCTACCTCATCCTCATAACTATGCAATATGCGAAACCCCCGTGTTTCCGCCGAGATCGGAAAGACCTTATCTTACAGTAGACATCGTATGGACATGATTTAAAATTCAAATTCAAACAAACCGATAACTAATAATATACATAAAATAAATAAATACAGAATTTTGAATCTGAACGCCTAGATCTAGCCCAAACGATAATTACACCGTTTCAGCAGTGCAACCGGCGCAACTCGACCCCGATTTTCGTCCGCGCTTTTATACTTTTTGATTTTTTTTTATATGTCCGATTTTCCTGTTTCGTTTTTTCGCGTCCTCGTAAATAGAATTATCGTCGTATTATTTCACTGCGTTGCTTTTTCGCTTTGTTTCAATTTCGTATGCATTACATCGAGTGTGTGTATGTGTTTCGCGCCGTGTTCGTTATCTGGAAACACTCGTTGTCGCTAGTTCGTACTAACGGTGTGCCTATCTGCATTATGGTCGTTATTTTACATTGTTTTAATATTTTTTATTTCAAATTTTAAATAAAATATTTTTTATAATAGAAAAAAGTAATAAAAAATGTGATTCATAAATATTTCTGCATATCAAAAGTAAAACAATGATCACTTCAAATTTACATAATATTATATGATATTTTATTATTATTATAAAACCCATTTATAAATTTATCATTTTTCATACTTATACTTATAGTACGAAAGTAACCTTATTTATGTAGAATATTTCTCAAAGAATTGAATAGCTTCAGACTACCATTAACAAATTAAAACTTCGCACAAACAGCGTCTAATCGACATCATTAAACTTATTTATAGTATGCTCAAAAATATAAGTCATTTTACAAATTATTGTAAAAAAATAATCGACAATAGACTTTAATTAAAATATACGAAGCGATATTTTACGGTTTTATTGCCATGGACACGAAAAAATGTAAGAGATATACTTTGTAAACGCCTTCGCGTACTTTGTTCAAAACCGCATTGCAATACATTAATTCAAAGAATTTAACATTTGAATAATTGCCGTGTATATTGGCAAAAAGTTTTCGCATACAATTTCAAATTAAACGCTTAAAATTTATTTTACATTTTAGAACACTATGCGGTATTTTGAACGAAAATTCCGACGTCTGAATAAAAAATCAGAACTTTTTCCTATATAACGTATAATAAATTTGATGACACCACATTAAAAAATCATATTTTAAAACTTATATTTATGAACCCCGATAAAAGGGAGCTTAATTTTTTCCAATACTGACAAGTCCTCTTAACAAGCCGCATCGTTATTTCTTCTTGGAAATAACTCGAGATTCTACGGAGACCCGCTTCAAGTTTCCACCCACTTACCGGGATTATTTAGAATATTTTTAGAAAACTTGAAGACGTTTTTCCTCCAAGTCCTCTGGACCTCGATACTCTTGTTCACTATTGACCTTATACCAGTACGAAACATCAACACTCGAAATCGAATTTCTTGTCAGTATTTGAGTTGAGCTTCGAGATGAGCCCGAATCGAATTTATCGTAAAATCTAACAGTCTCTGTATTTATTTTTTCCACCCAGTTTTCGATCCGCAAACGTTTGCTTGATACTATAAAAATCTGTTTTTAAATTCGCCCGAAATTCCCGATCGAAGTTCGCAGTGAAGTATAAAAGTTTAATTGAATCGTGTTAGATTTCGTTGTTTGATTTATCGCTTATTAAAATATTAGGAATCTAATATTGCACGAGTGGTAAATTGATGATTTCGATTTGAGACTCAAATTGCAATTAAAATATTTGGAAAGTTTCGATTTCGAAACTTCTATAAATACTTTTTGATTTCTGGAATTTTATAATATATAACTAATCATGAAATTTCTTTAATATCTCAAAAATGGACATAATTCTGATATAGAAAAATAAAATTTCTTTAATCGTTTTTGAATGAATTTGACAAAACGACTTGGAGATTCTAAATTGGAATTTAATTGAAACAAACTTTTTAATGGAACGAAAGCGTAACCGAAGCGTACGAATCAAATATTAAATGGAACGATTATTATTTTTTAATGAATTAGAAAGCGTGAAAGGGGTCCATAATATGATCGTTTATAATATAAATTTAAATTTATGAAAACATAAAATTTTAATGAAACCATAAGTCGCGTGCTCACGTAGAGGGGAAAAAACGAGAAGCTTGTCACTCTCGTCACGCGAACGAAACGAACTGAAAAAAAAGTTAATAAATGAAAACGTCACGCAAATGGGTTGCAAAAGAAAAGCAGTTTTTTTCGGACATTTTCCATCCTTTCGTTAGGGCGTATTTATCCATTCTCTGTTTCCAAATGAATTTTTTGTGCACGTTTGGGAAATATCGATTCGCGCGTTCTTTGAATTGTTAAAATAGTGGATTCTTGCCGTACACGCTTTTGATTATCCGAATGAATAAGAAAACGCACATGTGAGGCTTTATA
>JAOXNN020000064.1:3001685-3038490 GCA_028571205.2 Hydropsyche betteni | reverse complement strand
TCGAAACTTTAAAGGTCATTTTTAGGGCCATTTATGGCTATTGCATCTTAATATTTTGGCATATTAATACTGTATGGGTAAACTATCAGTATGCCAATTTTTATTGGATTATGAGGTGGCGAGACTTGGCGGCCTCCTTGTAAGAAAGATGTTAACTTTCTACAAAGTGTTCAATTATTTACAAAATCATTTCTTTTGCTTGTATTTTCCAAATCTACGATATAACTTTCTATGAAAGTTCGGGTAAATGTATTATATTTCAGTTTGAAAACATTTTTATATAAATTCAATTAATATAATACTTATATTATTATATTTTCCCAAACATATATTTAATTATAATATATCAAGATATGTATTATGATAATATTAACAAAATTAATTATTATCATACAAAATTCGCATTGTAAAATGTTCCAGGAATATGTATTATAATATTCGCAAAATCCATATTACGCCATTATACACCGACGTAGCCTAATATTATCGAAGCGTCAAATTTGAATATCTAACAACGATTCAGTATTCAACATTCGTGTACGCTTTCTAAATTAAAGTCAACAGAGTCGGATGATCGTAAAATTACATATTAAAACTTTGCCAATTTTGTTCATCGTCAAAAATATTTCTTGTCGCCTCCCGAAGTACAGATTTATAGATTAAACGCGGCTTGATTCTCGGCTGAATGAAACTGAATTTCTTTTCGAGAATTAAAACTCATATATTTTCTGATATGGATACGTTGCCGTAAAACTTTCATGATAGAAATTTTCACGGATCGTATTTTAATAGACCTTCAAACGACCACTTGTTGAAGAAAAAACATTTTTCCGTCCAGAACGAATATCAAAAGCTCTTCTGAACATAAAATTTCTCCATATATAGTATATAAATAATAAATGGAAGATTTTCGAATATCAATATTTAAATAGTACTCATGTTAGTTTCAGGTTCGAAATCGTCGTCCTTTATGAAAACCTTTGTTGAAAACGTCGTCTTTTGCGCCAGACGAGAGTGTCAACTTTTCCGGAAGACACAAACGTTGATGTAGGGGTCCTTTGAAAATCGGCGACACGAAACCGGTTATATATCATTGAAAATTATAATTTCCGAAATTGTTGTACGTGTGTATGACGCTTTTAATTTTGTTTGCGTCGTTGTCGGTTAAAGGCTCTTTTGATAATTGAGTTTGTCTCCGTTGTAAAGTGAGATGTGTCTTTTAATCGGATTAAGATGAAATATTCATTTAGTAATTAATACTTGCGCGGTTCGAGGTATTTATTATCTTCTTTGTTAGTTAATTTAATTTGATTATAAAATGCATTTTCGGATAATTGGTTTTATATAAAATTCTATTTTGCCTATTTTGTGAAAAAAATTAAAACTTAAACTCAAGACATTCATGAAATAAAAATACACCTTTTTCTAGAAATTTTCAATATAATTAAATTCATATTCTTCAAAATGAACCTTCAAATAAAAAATTTTAAATATCAATAAATCTTTTAATAGATTTTCAACAGATTTTTCCATTTAAAAATACTCAAATACTTATAAAATCCATCCTCGTTTCCACGAGACCGCTTAAAACACCCCTCAAAGCCTTTCAAGCCCGCAAAACCATCATCCGCAAAAAATATCTATCAAATCGACCGATACGATAATTACACGCCATCGCCCGATATTTATACGAGCATATTATAGATTCGGATCGTTTGTGCTCTCGTCAACCACGACCGACGACAACGAGAAGGGCTTCGAGGGAAGGCTTTCATGGGGCGGTATGGGTGCAATATAACCATGATGATAAAATCGTCCCGGCTTTTATCGAGGTGTTCCCACGACCCAATTTTCAACGCGTCTACTTCAATTACTACTCGTCAACTTGTGAGTACGTTTACTTGTCGGGTGTGTTGCTTCGAAGGTAGCAATATCGGGTTTCGACTGTAATTTTTATTAATTATCGTTAAAAAATCTTTTTAAAAAGTTTTTTATGCTGTTGAAAATTTCGGTACCTTTTTATCATAAGATAAAGGTAAATCTCAAAAAGTTGATTGTTCAAATAAACTTTTGTTAAATATTTAATTTTATATCAATTGAACATATTCAATATCGCTGAATTGGATTGTAAAAATCGATATTTGATACAGGTAGATCATTTTTTTTTTTTTTTTAGAGAATTTTATTAATCAATTTTTTTATGAATAAAGTTTTTTAAAATACGCTCAAATTATTGTTGAGAGTTTTGATTCAACTCCGATCGCATTAAACGTACTAATCAGGGTATGGGATATTTCGTGTGAAATTGAATTCCATTTGAAATATTTTTGTTTGCGTGTGTTCCTGATTTTTTTTTTACAAACGATTTTCAATGTTCCAGGGGTTTGTTGGTATATCGGTGTTAATTTGATTAGAGTGCTCTTAGATAGATGTCTCATTAATTGCGTAGTGCTTTAACATCGTACGTTCGCTTTTTCACTAATTTATTTTTATTTGTTGTGTCGGGAAAGGAGCTCTTTGAGAAAGAAAAGATAAATTTTATAATACATTTGTGCCAATCGTGTTTGCGAAGGTTAAATTTCGAATAAAATTATTGCTGTTTTCATTTGAAACATTTTTATTACATATTTTTTAATATAAAACAACAAAACATCAGAATTTTAAATGATTCGTTCGGTTTTCAAATGAAAAAACTTAACCTGATTAATAACAACCTCGATAAACATCTTCCAATTTATACGGTACTCGTTTTACGCAGTTTCATTTTGACGTCAACAAGCAAAATGTTTTTTTTATTAGGCGTATTTCCAGTTGCGTAATGATCCATTTCGTGAAACGAGAATTTTTTTTGCCTCATCATAGAAGTTGCAGTGACATCTATTGTGAAATTATGAAAAAAAACTCACTTATCAAAATGTCCTGCTGTCAATCTCATATCGAATATCGGAAAAGAGTTGTATTGGTGAGGACCAGGGTGTCACAATGTGGTTAAAAGGGGCATCGAGGAGTAGATATGTAAGACACCATGATGATGACATCCAAACGAAGCCAATCAACAACTATAATACGTTTACGATGACAATTGCCAGTGAAATTTCCGGATAGGCTCACATCAAAGTTCTGCTTTAACAATACGTTACTTCTTATTTTATTTAAATATACTACGACTGATTTCCTTGCTCAAACTTTTTTCTCAGTTTATATTGTTGGCTGATGGAGACGCTTACTAATATTATATTAACGAAGCTTTGCAGTGATGTAATTTCTTATTCAATCTAATCCATGCCCATTAATATCAAGTCACTTCACAACATATACGCTATGTAAATATCCTCCTCATCGCCCCTTTTAACCACATTGCGACACTGGTCTCACCAATACGACTCTTTCCCGATGTTCTGTACAAAATCGACAGCCGGACATTTTGACAGTTGACATTTTTTCGTTATTTTACAATAGATGTCACCACGACTTTGATTGCGAGACATACTTATTACTTATTTCGCGACCTGGAAAATTTCGATAACATCTACATACATATGATTTATAATTATTAAATAAATTTTTTTCAATACATTTTAGAATCGTGAATTTTCTTGAACCAATCTCCCCATTTAGTATGAATTCAAAATCTTTATTTTCTAATTTTCACTTCGGAACCAATCTGATGTTCATGTACGAATTCACAGCCTGTTTTTACGCGGTTTATCATAAAGGACAGCCTTTAGGTATACATCAATGATTCCGAATCCACAGCTTCCAAATAAAAAATATCACTTTACTATAAAAAATCATCCCATCCTCGACCACACCATAGCGCAGCCAACCCCATAAAGAGGCCGTCGACCTTTGGTGACTACTTCGAGGCCATACCACGGCATCAGCACACGTGTGACAACACATATCTTCCAGAGGAGTCTTGGCATGGCCACTTGGCACGGGCAAACGACAATGTAAAATTCTGCGGGGATGAGGCGCAGTAACGCGATCCGCCCTCGATTGTTGTCCGAGCGTTATTATTAGTCTGGGACGGTCGTCGCGGTTCGTTTCTACTTTTTTTTAATTGCTTTATTGTGGTTTCGATAGACTTTCGGGAGGCTGGGAGCTTTGGATGATTGCGGAAGTTTGATGTGTGATTTGTTTTTGAGAGGCGTGTGTGTTGTAATAGAATGTGCTCTTAGTTTTGGTTTTTTATACGTTGCGAATTCAAGAATGCGGCTCATAGTGAGCGTGATTTTAAAAATGTAAATACGGACGTATAAACGCTCTCACGTTTTCGTATTCTCATGCTGATTATGGAGACTCGACTTAAATGTCCAAATTTATACCAAATTCAAATATAATACATGGGCTACGCGTCGTTTGCGAAATTGTTTAATTCATATAAGTCACAAAAAAAATTTGCGTTGTATACGAATAATATAGTGGTGTGGTGCTTTTTTGATATTTTTCATTAAGATTTTAAATTCTTTTTCAATTTTTGTTTTCACACCCTTTTCTTACTATGGTCTTGGAAATTTCAATGATTAGGTTAGGTTGTATTTGATTTTTTTTAAGGTTTTCAGATTTGATTGTTATCTAAAAATTTCTTTGGGTAGAAAAGAAAACTATTGTTATAAAAAAACGTTACATATTTACTTTAATTTGATATAATTCTGGAGATTTAAGATGAGTACATAATGAATTTAAGCATACGAAAATTTGTGAGGGTATGTATACATGTCCGTATTTACATTTTTTTATATTTTTTTATATTCACACTCACTATAGAGTTTCATTATTAATAAAATTTTAATATAATGTAATATACCTAATAAATCTTCAATATTTTTTTAGTTACCAAATTAATATATTTTTCAATGAATAAGTCTATTTTCATTAATAATTTCTTTTGAATTTTATATACAGAAGAAATTTTGTAAGGTTGTGGTTATTGTATTATGCAAAATGAATAATAAGTTTTCCGATAAATGTAAATGAGGCTTTCGCAATTTTACGTGATGTCGCCAATACTCAACTTAAGTCGATCTGATGTTCTTTGTATAAAATATAATATAATATATAATAGTTTGTATTTTTGATGCTACATATTTGTTGAATAATTACGATGTGTACGTGTAAATTTTATGGTAAAAGTAATAAAATGTGTTCTCGGTGATATAATTTGATAACCCTATAATATTGCTGATGTTTCAGTAGTCAAATTTTATTAGTAATAGATTCTAAATATATCGAGTGTTAAATGTTTCTGAAATTAGAACATTCTTCTAGGAATACATTGAATGCACGATTATAAATAAAATTGTATATCATAGACGCGAAAATATTGACTAAACGAAATATATAGATAGACAAGTTAAATATAGATGTATTATTTGAAATTTTCATATTTTCATTTTCGAAACACACGATGTAATTAAAAAAATTAACGAATACTGATTTATTTATGGCTACCTGAAACTTTTCATTATATTATTAAAATAAACGGTAACTTTTTGATAAATTTTAATCTTGTTTGATACTTTAAAACAACGTGCAATTTTACGTCTGTTCAAATTATATATCGACGTGATGTCGAAAATGTTGGGATTCACATATTTTATATGCAACAGAAGCTATCTGAAAAACATGAAATTTTCCAAAAAACAAAGATATTTTATCATGAATATTTTAAAAGTATATATTGTTTTCTGAAATAAACTTATTACTAAGAAAACTTAAAATATCTTCTGATTAAATTTGGTTATTTTAAGTCTATGTGAGCATTTTCATTTTAAATTTTAATACGAAAAATTTATTAATAGAAAAATCGGTTTTATGTTAAATATATAATTTTTAAACATATCTGAATTAAATTTTATTCCATTTTAATTTGAAATGAATTTTCGTAATACTAAATAATTTAATTTAATAATTAATGAAGGATCAATTATGATTCTTCCGATAACTTATTATGTTTTCATAATAAACAACGAACCTTCGTTTTTTTAATAACAAAGTCGAAATGATATTCGATTTCATTCCAATTAATTTTTTTAAGAATCTAAGAAAAAAAATCACAGAATTTTTAATGACCCGAGCGCTGCTTTCTCTCATTATTCTCATTCACAATATCTACAAAAAATACGATCGAACTAATTTTAATTATTCACATAATTAAGATTCACATAAATCAACATTGACTCTCATTAACGACAAAGTTGGAACATGAGAAAATTAGCGAACTTTTCTAATCTAACACATTTTCCGAACGGAGCCCGTCGATTTTTCGGATACCGTAAACGTACGTCTTCGCGAAGTTTCTCATTAGCAAATTAAAAAACGATTCATAAAGGTGAAAAGAATTTTTACATAACCTGCACTATTTTTATCGCGGTATGACGTTATTTCAAGCGGACAGTTTTATTTAGCGAACACTCCCGAGGGAATCCGCAACGATGATTCCATCGTCGAAAAATGTCGGAAGCCGCAAAACGGTTCGTAAAACTTCGACCGAATTTTGCTGATTTTTTTTTAAATCACTTGACTAATGTATTTTGACATTTTACAGTACATTGTGATGGTTTCGCATTTCATAAATTTGGTTGAGGATTTATGAGTATTTATTTAAAAAATAATACTGCTGCCAAATCTATGCAGGTATTTTTCAACTTACGACGGAGATACCTTCCCTAATATCGATCATAAGTCGAAACTTTATATAATAAAAACAACTTATTTTATTTATAATATATCAAAATTTTTATTTTTGGTACCATAAATCGAATGAGTCTGTATTATTTAAGAAATGCATCATAAGTCAAGAACTACTTGTATAGGGTATTTCAATAGGGACGTTCGAAATTTGTTAGGTTATAGCAGTCATGTTGTTAAAATGACATCTGTCAAATTTCTTAAGTTACTTTGTGGAAGGTTATAGCATTTAACAACGCGTGCAAATCATCAAATTTTATTATCCATTTTAAAATCGAGCTTCCTTATTGAAATAACTTATGAGATTCTAATTTTTTATGTAAGTAATATATATTGAGAAGGGAAGCATTCGTATTTGGTAAACTGTTGTTATTTTCGTCTACCTACCGATATCTATACAAATTGATTATTTATTATTATTTTTGATATACCGTTCTATCTTTGTGATCTAGTTACAAAAATTTCATAAAATAAAAAAAATATTTTTTCAATACGAACGTTCATTTTCCTCGGTGCAAGAAAGTTATTTTTCCGCCTCGCAAATAGCCTGAAAATTATTACCGCGAACAATCTTCAAAGCGGAGACGAAACTTGTGTGGTCTAAGGACGTCAAATATACAAAATAATATAATATATAAAACACAAAACACACGTTTACATTTATATAATATGAAGAGCAGCTGGTCTCTAAATTGGTCACTCGGCCTTGATAGCCGACTTGACACTTCTGCCAAGTGCACGGCTCCACTGACAGCGGCATTGTCCACTTCTGGTCTAACATCTGATATCCGCCTTCTTTTCATTTTATATTTCAGCCGTTCTCGTTTCACGATAATTCATATCGCAAGTGTTCGCCCGATTTTATCGCCGGCTTTTGTATTTTCGCGCGCGGTGATTCATCGACGAAAACGCCCGTGTTGTTTTTTTCTTTATGTAATTCGGTATTGTCGCATGGAGGTGCGAAGTTTATTTTCGTATGAATTCAATCTGACGATGAAAATGTTTGCGAATCGGATTGTAAACGATAAACGTTCGAATCGGGTCGCTGAAGTCGTGTAAATGTCGTATAAAACAATAATTCGATAATTTTCGTATCGCATGATAATTATCTTGTATATTATCGCTTAAAAAAACATCTTAAAGAACGAAAATTACAAATTTTCCATTCTTGCTTTATAAATATGCATGCGATGCGTTGCCGTGGTATAAAAGAGTCGTTTCTTTTAACAGTCGGCCGTTATGTGCCGTTTAACGATTTGGTTCCGTGTCGCTTTCGAAATCATCGCAGATAGCAGACTACAGTATTTTTCGAATCGTAAATTGCGTCTTCGGTAAGAGAAGCTCGTCTCGATGAATTATTAAACGAAAAAAAGCTCTTTACGATGCGCCAATTATGCGCCAAGACTGGATGGAGCCTTTACACTTACGCGCGAAAATTTGAATTTCAAAGCCGAAACAGACGCACATGTTTTCTGGGGGGAAAACTCGGATTCGCTTTGTCGAAATTTTCATTTTGCACGAAAGATCTGAGACGTCTCTGTCCTTTTTTTGTCGTCGTTTTACTCCTGTGATAAATTTTCTTTCGATTGTGAAAAAGCCGTCTCGTTTCGTTCGATTTAATCTGTTTTATATGTTTTTTGTATATTGATGTATTCTCCGTTTGAAATATTACGATCCAGATAAGCTACAGGTAATAAAAAAAAGGATCGTTTTCGTTTGGTGGATCGTGAAAAAATTCGATAAACTTATCGCTGTAATATTATATACCGAGGTGTGTATAACTTCAGTCTTTCTTAATAAAATATAATCATCACGCAATATCGTTTCAGAAAGTAATATAAAAATTTAATTCGAAAAAAGACCAAAAGCTCCGAATATTAATGAAAAATTAATTGCGTCTTGAATGCGTAATCTATCCGCACTTATTAAGCCGAAATCGGCCGTGATAATTGCGCAATAACTCCTTTTAATAGCTCGTTCTATTTTCGCGAAACGGGCGGAAATCTTAAAAAGGCAATTATACAGACGCACTTAAAAAACTGCCCAAATTTTTTTTCCATTATTCAAATTATGAATATTTTCCGCACAACGTCCGATGCAGACGAAAGCCTTCGCTCACTGACTGCCAACCACTTTACGCAGACTTAATTAGTACATCGAATACTTTTGAACTCTCGATAGAAACTTTGCGCTTGTAAATCTGCATTGGGGCCGCAAAGAAGTTTGTTTGAATATAAAGGACCTACTTAGCAGACGTCGCTCCATTGTTAAGTCTTAAACGGGGATTAACGTGACAGGTGGAGCCTACTTTGCGGCTCGAATTTTATAACACGATAATGCAAGTGTCGCTTTTCGGTCTTCCGTTCGCCGGTAATGGCGGTTTTGAGTAATCGCGTTTGATCGGTATGGCTTTTGGCGAATTCGCCCATGATGTATGGGAAGAGCGAAATCGCGGTTTGGCGGCGTTAAGTGGTTGTCACAGACGAATTAATGTATAATTGGTGTGCGAAAATTAATTGTTTTGAACGAATATGTTCGGGTGGTTCGTCATTTTTATGCGTGGTTTGAAATGTGTTTTGGGATTAAATGTTGGAATTGAGGGCTGTTTGCAGTTCGTGACAGTTGATTGCCGTAATTGATTCTAGTTAAAATCGTGTAATCCGATTCGTGATATATTGCCCATTATTGCACTTAGCCATGTTTTGATAGCGAATGCAATTATCAAATTTGAATTTTCGCAATCATATCATCCTGTTTCAGTTTAAAATAGCATAAGCCTAATGCTTTATTGACAAATTAATATACGCACTGTTCCAGTTATTTATAAATTATAACTAAATCACAGATTTACTCTTTACATTCAAAATTTTCGTTTTATAAATGAAATTTTTTGGTGTTGCATGTATGAGAGTGACTTAGGATAGAAGCGAATGGAAAAGTATCGAGGAGGCCTTTGTCTAGCAGTAGGCGTGGGCTGCCTATAATGATGATGAAATGAAATTTGAATGAACTGAATTCAAACAAAATCATTAATTATTTAAATATGGACCAAATTGTTAAAATCTAGTTAACAGTTGTATTTTATTTCCTGTAGAGATTGACTTTTCTCTGGCAACGTTGCCACATATCTGTCATTTTAATGCACATTTCATTTTTTTATGCTGCACAAATTTTTATTATTTTTACACATTACAAATAAAATAATGCTTAATACGAGATTCTTTAATGCACCAGAAAAATGCACAAATAATTTGTTTTAAGAGACAATCTATATTTTTTGCACAGTTAAATCGAACCTAATTTTCTTTTCCATAAAAATACATTCATTTTAAAATTAGATCAATCAACTCTCTTCTTAAAAAATTAACTATTTTAATTATATTAATCCATCACTATTAAACTTAATATTTCAAACGAAATTATTTCACCATCTGACTTCACATATTTCGTTTCTTCAACGACACATCTGCGAATTATATTTAAAAAAAATCACCCAACAGAAACCGTATAAATCAAAAGCTAAGTACAGTTATTACTTACACCCATATAAACACGAAAAAAGAAAAAAAATATTTAAAAAAAAAACAAACAAACAAACAACTACAACATTTTACAACTAATCCCACCATCGCTCAAACATCACCGGCAAACGGCGGCGTAAAATTCACGCCTCCGGATAAACAGTTTTGTTTTATCCTTGTTGCTTTGCGCAACAACCCCGAGTCGGACGTGCCCAATTTTACGGCCGCACACACGAAACGGGCCATGTGGCCGTTATGCGGCGGTGAGCCGTCAAAGGCCAATAAATAACGGATTGACAAGAGCGGGCCGAACGACGCGGCGCCGGAAAGTGTACCCGCGAGATGGGCCAAAGTGAAAAGAGATGTACGCGTTTTCGGGCGGTGTTTGTGTGTTTTCGTATGGCGGGGGTCGTGTGAAGAGTTTCGCGGGGGAAATCGGTTTTTTCGTGGGTTCGCTTCGCGGTGGGGTGAGAAGGGAATCGGAGGTTTTGAGGTGATTTGTTGATGGGAGTTGGATTCTCGTAGTGAATCATATAACCGATCGGTTATATGATTCGTTGTTGTATGTTGTAGTTTGTTGAGTTTCGACATTGATTGGATTTAGAGTTTTTTGTAAGGTAACTTTTTATTTCTTGAATACTGGAATAATTCTTTGTGATATTTATAATAGTGAATAGGCCCAATGTTAATAACATCGGCTGTGGTTTTGGATAAAATGTGAAAACCCGATTTTGTGAACCCGAAATGTGTTCCCAATTTGAATATTTAATTAATAAAATCAAAATAGTTCATGTGTTATTTGTTTGTGACATATAGGCAAAGCCAGATGCATTAGGTAATGAGCATCATATTATAGACGTTAACTGTATACGCATAAAGGCCATAATAGAATACCGAAGTCGCGAGCGTAATAAGCTTCATATTATAGACGTTAATTGCATACGCATAAAGACCATATTCGTGAAAAAGTCGCAAGCGTCATTGAACGAACGAATACACGCACAGAAATCCGCTATTATATATAGGGGTTAATCACGTCGAAATTCTCATAACTTCGGTATTTTTTTAGCATTAAAGCTGAATCTTTTTTTACCTGATTTTTTTTATTAAATAAAATAAAATATTCAATACAGTTTTTATCAAGGCTTTGGAGCACTTCTTAAGTTTAGTTGATCTTCGTGCTCCACTCCGCACTCTGATTAAATTAAATTAATTATTAAAATATTAAATACAAAAATACATAAATAATATTATGTAACTATATCATATAAAGTGGGAGATAATAGCGATAAAATAAATACTATCTAGTTATAATTGAAATTCAATTTAAAAAAATTGGATTAATGTCAAATTTTTGGACAAATTTTTTAAATTCATTTAATAACCCGTTGATCCACCTCCTCCGTGCTTCTATTTCTGCTTAGTTCCGAGTCCATGTTTTTTACACTTCAAATTTAACGTTTTATAGTATACTTCAAATTGGACATTTTACACATATTTTACATTTAAAGCATTGAATTTTCGTGAAAAAGTGTAGTTGATTATTAAAAAAAATCATATTCACTTTATTCTTTTTAATGATAATCCTATGAATAAACAGCACTCAAGAACTTTCCGAATAGCCCGCAATTTGCACACGCGCAAATAAACACGTTTATGCAAACACATTTCCATCTCACTGCTGAAAAGGTGTCAAAATAAATAAACAAGAAGTGGCTGGGCGCGGCCGAGTCTTCAGTGTGAAAAATCGCACTTTCCGCGCGACGCATCGGTGAAAAATTCGTGAATATTTTTCTTCGGCAAGCTACGGAAGTTCCTTAATTCGTAAACTCGAATTTAAATATGCAAATTCGCCAACGCCAGGCAGACTTGCTCGTCCGAAATGGATTTTGATGATGTTTTAAGCCTTTAATCGCATATTCGCGGTCGTAAAAAAAATCCCGAGGAAGTATTCCGGCCCTGAGAAATAATACCGGGCCGTATTATTAATAAATACTACGTTTGCTCGGAAGTGAGAAATTAATTTGCAAATGTTGCTTTGTCCGAAAAAATAAATGAGTGGGGCGCGTTGAGGAATTAATCAATGTGCTATTAACGTTTCGCCGTTTTGTATAAATAAACCTATACGGAAAATAAATAATCTACACTTCAGAACTATTTCATATTGACTATATAAGAAAAATTTTGTTAACACTAAAGCGCTCTTCGTGAAAATAAATCAAAAACGTATTCAACGTTTTAATATGCGTAGTGGCAAATTTCGCAAAAAAGAAAAAAAAATGAACCACAACTAAAAATAAAACCTTAAAATGTATCTCACGTTTTACCTATTCTTCCCAAGAAATAACCTTTCAAAAATGCTCAGCTTTCTTTTTAGCATTCATATCGGACGTCGACGCCCTGAAAAAAAGGTTGTTGATGGATGACACGTAATACATTATCGTGTCGCCATAGATATTTATCACACATACAAAGTGCATTCAATACGCTTTGACCGTACATATTCGGCCTGATTCACCAAAATTTGTTAATATATTCATTTATTTTCTGGACCCGAAGCAAAAGGGGCGTCCTTGAACGCGTATTTGGAATATTTAGGATGAATTTCCGGAAAGGGATTTTCCACTAATCCGTCGTTCAAATGAGGTCATACGATCCCCTCGATTGTTTCGATAAACAGACGTTCGAAGAGAAACTTGGATAGGACTAAAAGCAAAATCTATTACTGAAGAAAACAACAGAAACTAGACGTTTCGGGTTTTCCCTTGTTTATTTATACCGAGTAACGTATGTTATAGATTATCTATCGCAGACAATCTTTAGGATTTTCGATCCATAGGATTATCTGAAGTGCCTCGATGAATGTTGATCCTACTTAGTTATGTTTGTATTGAGTTATGTGAATGGATTTATGTGACTTCAGTGGTGGATTGCTTTGAGTTGTATTATAATATATATTTGACGAAATTATTAAATAGATGGATCGATATATTCAATCTTTCCACAGTCGCATTTGAAATTGGAATTCAAAATAGCTCTTTACTTGGGACGTTGGGTATTTATTTTTATCGTTAGAATTTCTGATTTGAAGCCGAATAGAATTTCAAATATTTGAATATCAATCGAAAGAAATTGCATTCAGTCTCGAAGCTAGGTCGAAATGCTGAAAGTAAATCTCAATGAGATCAATGATATAATATGATATAGGGTCACTATATTTTCATAGAACTATTCGTGTCATCGTATAATACATCACACTGTATTTTTTATTTTTTTTTAAATGTAAATTATTTAGATATATATTTTTTTAATCCGCAATTTTCTAAAATTATATATAAAACTAAAACGCAAGAAATGTAGTTTTTCTTCTGTTCATTGGTGGACAAATCAAAACAGTACAAATCAAACAATTTTATGAAAATGACGAGACGAACGTAAAGCATGAAAACAAACGGGACTGTCCCAACCAAAATGGGACATATGGTCACTTCTCGTAATCTTTGAGTCGAAGATCTTGTTTTGAAAATATTTTGAAATTAATTTTTGCTTATTAAAACATTTTTGATGGTGAATACATAAATAATTTTTCCTGTATCGAACAATATAATATTTCAAAGGCCGAAACAAAACGATCAATCGTACATTTTGCCAAAATTCTTTTGAGGAATTTTAATAGCGCTCTCTTCCATTGTTTCAAACCCAAGTTTTTGTGAAACAACTCAGGCGTACTAATTTTTCATTTTATTTCATTCTCAAACGTAACTCAAAAAGCTCTCTTCCTTTGAGGTTTGCGTCACTCTAACGCGTGACTCTAATGAGGCATTAATTTGTCAAAGGTTAACAAAGAGCTGCCCGCAACTTATACAGTTTACAAAAACTTTAAATTCATTTACTAATTATTTTCATTCACAGTATATAAATCACGAACTTCATTTTAATTTTTTGATCATTACGTACTTGACGTGCATGAACTGAAACATTTCGTCTTATAAACAATAAAAAAAATCAAGAACCTAATAATTTTGTATAAGTACGATCACTTTCTTTCATATTGAACTAGCACAACTATGCCTAAATTTTGGAATACCATGTATATACAAAATAATGGCTTGACGTAGACGAGGGCCATGTGTGGGGCAGGCGCACTTAACTATTTCCGTGCGCTGGGGCAGTAATTACGGCGTTCCCTTATTGAGATGAAAATTAGACGGTAATTGGGAACAGGGAAATGGGATACGGCATGTAGTCCTCCATTATGTTGTGGTTCCAGACTTTGACATCTGATTTATCAGTGGGACGCTGATTGAGCGGCTGACGTCCGCAATGAGACTTTCATTGTCCTTTTGAGGTTTTGACAATTGGCATGGAACGATGTTTGTATTTTTAGCCTTGGCGATTTAAATTTGTTGAATCAATTGATTTCTACTGATAACTGAAGCTAAGCTATAAGTGCTGCAGTCCAAATGCGGATATCATTGAGTGCTATTTTGATGTTATAATAATGTATGAATTCTAATGGTTTCGCTCTGCAATGGACTTAATATGTTGTGCATAATGATGATGATATGATTTATAGTTGGACGTATAATATATGATATTTTGATATTTTTAGTTGTACGAGGTGTGATTCGTTATTTTTTCTCGGAAAGTATGATGCTCGTTGTTTTATGTTCATGTATGGCTATAAAAAATGTTTGGTTTAGTAATATATAGTTTTATGACCCTCTAAAATATGTTCCCCAATATGAGACATAATCTTTTCATATTGAAAACAGAATTACTTATCGCCAACTTTTTCAGATTCAGAATATGAATAGAATTTCCATTCGAGTGAAAATTAAATTTGATAACGTTTCAACTTTCGAGACACTTTCATTCAAATTTTCGCAATCTTATGAATATTTAATAAAATCATTTTAAATTTTCAAAACAAACAACGAAATCGCGACATTCAAACACCATACCTAAATCCACAATTTCCAAAATAAACCATCCACGGCAACGAAGCAAAAAAAAAAAAAAATTGAATCGGCGAACTGAACAAATCTGTGTTTTCGACACGTCCATAGCGAACTCACGAAGAGTACTATCTCGCGAGAAAGGTCAGGCACTTCAATCGCAATATATACCACAAATAGGGATCAATTGAACCGACAGGATCGGGCCTTTGTTCGGGAGGGTGCGCGGAATCCTCGAGAGCCTGCATGTGGCCACCCCATGGCATATGCCCACCATTATGTTACGGTGGATCAAAGTTTTCCATCCAATAATAGCCATCACGTTACAGCCCGCTCCATTAGTTGCGATGTGCTTTGTATGGATGTGTGTGGTGTTTTTTTTTTGTCTTTTTCGTGTTCGAGTTTCTCCAATGGAAGCGTCGAAGCTAACGAGCGGAAAATGAGGAATCGATTAATAAAGATTGGCTAATTTATCACGTTTTGGCTGCGGGGGGGAGAAATTCTACGCGTTTTCTGGAAAATTATTACTCTTGGGTTGCTTGGGGGTCGAAATGTATCGGAGGAAATGACGCTAATGTTATACGAAACGTGTAAATGGTTTATTATTGTAGAAATGTTCATGCAATAATATGAAAAGTATTATTTTTTTAATGTGATTCATAATTTTTAGCACCCATTATTCAAGAATTTTCATAAAATCGATTAACGATCATACATTCAAACGGGATTTCCTTAAGCGAAACCTCCGATTCCTTTCACGCTTCAATTTGACACGCCTCCACCCAAGTGTGTACACTTTTCACTAAAATAAAACAAACTGGAACGCGGGCTGGGTCGGGACGGACACCACTTTTTCACTTTTCCGCCTTTTTAAAACGTCTACAAACAACCCGACCGGATAGAAGCAATACACGTTGGGAAACGGCAATGGAGGCAGAGGACAAAGCCGGCCCCTCACTTGACTTATAGCCTAGAGCGTGGCCTGGTTCGTTTAAATTTCATGTGTGCCACATAATGTGTATGTGGCGCACTTCGGGACGATGTGATATTGCGGGATTGCAGTCGGGAAACCAAATCCGGGCGTTTCCGGGTGGATGTTGCACTTTTTCGTTATCGGTGTTGGTTCGGGTCGATTCGGTTGCGCGATGTAATTGCGTTATCGTGAATGGATATTGCAAAAATCGATTTTGCGTAGGTGTTGTGTTGTCGGATTGTTTGAATTTGCATGGTTTTAGAATTGGGGGAAGATCGCGTTGTTGTGAAAATTTTTTCATAAATATTTTAATATTAGAAATGTAATTTAGAAATGGAATGTTTTACTTCTTTTATTTTTTTAATGAAAAATACGAATATTTAAAAAAAACATATTCCTATAAAATTCCAGTTTTCCTATTATAATGCATAATTAAATATGATTTCTTAAATACGTCGTTAAGTTAAAATAAACTTAATCAGTAATATAAATAAATATATATTATATTATTATTTGTTTTAAATAACTTTAGTTTTACAAATTGGATTCTATTTAACGTTACAAGTTTAAAAGTCAAGAGCGATACGAAAAACTCTCTCCGTACATTTTAAATGAATTAAAAAACAACAAAAGCTGGACGTAGACCACGAAAAATCGTCATTTTTTATATCGTTTTGCGAGCGATGCAAACTTTTCTTCACAATTTCAACGGCGATATTTCTCGAGAGGGCACCATCACACAACAACCGTGGAGACCCTTGGAAAAGCCCTACAATAATTCCGAGTATAAATATCGCTCAATTATAACGGATAGTTCATTTGCCGACGGACCTGAGGGATCCGAAGTAAAGCGTACCATTCTTTAGCAAAAAGAACAAACGGACCGTATAAAACAAAAAAAAAACGTTGAAATGAAAAAAATCTTCGCTCTCGCCGCGTCCGAGCCTTCGAGCTCCATCTCTAATGAAAACCAATTTGTCTTCATGAAATTACCTGCCACTTTTGTGTTGCCATTTTTCTTAATTAGCGTGGTCATGTTGTTCGTATTAGCCAGAAAGAATGTACGTTTTGATAACACACAAAGGTGTTTTTTTTTTTTTCATATATGGTGCGTTTATTTCGTCCCGCGTATACGAACGTGCGAAATTCGCGCTAGACCTCCGGAGAATACCGATAACATTAAATTTCCATGTGGCCGACGCAAAATAAAAAGAAACGGGCCGAAAAAAAGGCAACATAACATCAACTCCCATAAACGTACTTGTTCGAAAGAAAAATGAAACGGGACGAGGGAAATAATATTCGGGGATAGCGTTTTGTTTGTCGCGCTTCATGCTTTTCGATAACGATAGAATCGATGTCAAATGTTGAGTTGTTTTTCCTCTCGATTGGATATAGACGTGTTTTGTATTACAACTATTGTTACATTATCAATATTTTCATTGCTATTATTAAATTCTATATATATAAAAAAGTTTATTTGCAGTAAACAATAAGAAAAAAACGTATAGTTAACTAAAGAAAAACTACTTTGAACTAACGCGAATGCGCGAATTGGGTACTTTGCACAACGAGCGCGTCGTGTCGCTTTTCAAATTTTTCTTTAAATTTTCTTGCTGAACACACATTGCAGATGTTCCAGTTTATCTCCGGAGTGTTTTGTGCACAACGTCAAGTCAATTCACATAATGATTTAGCCTCCTCGAGATGTGTAGGACCCAGTTTCTCGGCCGAGCAAATCGTGCACTTAGCGCCCGGCGACTGTTGGCAATTTAAACTCGTTTCGAGCAGAAACCGTGAAATATATAAAGCAAAGCGACCCAGATATAAGCAGCGCATTCATATATAAAATATACATCTCGAAGATGGCTTAATGGCGCAAAGTGGTCCATCGTTAGCGAGCGACTTAATGCCCGGCTAACAACCGACCCCGAGACGGCGACAAAGGGAGCGAAATCGTCATGACCAACGTTTGAAAAGGATCTTATTGCATTTCGTTTTGTTTTTTTCTTTTTAGAATGTCGTAGAGTTATTCATATTAGTTCATGATTGAGTTTTTTTTGGTTTCAACTGAGAAAAGTGGAATGAGTTTGATTTTTAAACGATTATGATTGAATAGAAATGTTTGATTTTTAATTAAGATTTATATTATTATATAATTTACAAGTACCTGTGTTAACATGTTTCTGGATTTCATATTATATTAATCGCACGAGTTGCAACAACTGCCTCCAAATTATACTAACACGCGTATTTTGATAAAATTAAACCGCATGTCCTATATAACTTTTGATGAAAATTATTTAAAACACGAGTATAATTTTGTTCATGCGTATGAAATGCTTTAAGTCTATATTCGTTGTCTTTTGGGATAAAAGTCATATTATTCAAACACAAAGCCGCTTCTCTTTATTCGTCCATTGAATTTAAGAGATGTTTTACAAACAAAGCTAATTTTAATTAAATTTCATTAGTTTACACAATCATATTAATTCGGTCCGAAGTGAATTAGTTTAATATATAATACAAGCCTGAAAACAAATTATTTATTTTCTAAATGGCACTTTTTCCCCTTATTATTCGAGAGTGAAAAATTAAAATATACCGAGCAGCAACTTGAAGACTCAAAAGTTTATATGATACACAAAATATATAAAAAAAGTCGTTAAACTGTGCAGGTTCCTCTGGAGTAAACAGCTGCCCGGATCAAACGCAATCTAAAGCGCGAAAATTACAAAATTTAAATTACAAATTCAGTTACACGCCGTCCGAGTACGAGATGAAAAACTTCAGCAACCGTATTCTTTGAATATATACACGTTCAAATTTCCGCAACATTTTTTCAAATTCAAAACTCGAACGCCTTTCGCGGAAATTGTTACTTTTATCTGCGCCGGCAGCCGGGTAAACTAACCATGAGCTGGCAAAAAGTGACGGACGACAAACTACAAACAACGACGTTTTGAAATTCGATTACGGAATTCTCCTTCGAGTCTCTGTGGTTGTCTGGTTGGTTGAAATTAAATCAGACGAAGCCTTCTTCGTCTGTATAGTCAGCGGAATTACGAGAATTTTCAACGTGCATGATTTCGTAACGCTTACCTGTTACCGCACAAAGCTGAAATGTGAAACTTTTGAATAAGTTATAACAGAATTTTTTTTTATTTGCGATATATTATTTATATTTCTAACGTGTTAAATACACTGATTAGAACTAAAAAGAGTTAAATGGTTTATAGCGCGGTTATTAGATGAATATTGTTGACCCGAAACCATTTATAAAGGTTGATTTCAATACTCAGCTCCTTGGATGTTACCTTTCCTCTTATCACTATTTCTCAATAAAGAAAAATATCTAAACTTTTTGTAATATCTGATGCTTCATAAAAAACTTTGTTTTTTGAGGACAAAATTGTTGAATGATGATAATATTATACATACTATATTATATTACTATTATAGTAAAAAAAATTTAAATACTCTATATATAAAAAGGGGAGACCTTTAAGGGAAACTTATCTGAAACGATAAATACGGAAATGTTTTTATCTGAAGGAAAATAAAAAGAAATCTCTTCAATTCACATGTAAATGTCAAATAATAAAAAAAACTATAAAGCGAATATACACAGTAACATCTGATAGTTCATCCATAATCTGGTCTAGCCATAAAAGTACGACCCGCTTTATACGTCGATTGAATTACGTATACGTTTCGGGTTCGCACACTTGTTCAAATGATTTATATTTAATAAAGGTCGGCGAAGGACCCTATATGACATGAAAAATTCACAAAAAGTTCGATACATACGTACTCGAATTGATCTTACCTCGAAAATAGTCTGAAAGTCGTAAAATCGTTATATTTATTGGGTTTTTTGTTACATTTCACGTACAATAATCGCGGTCTTTCTATTCGGATCACGTACGCTACGAATATACGCTTTTCTGCTCATATCGTATGTATTAGGATTATTAAATGATACCCATTTAAGCGTTCTGATGCTAGTGTTTTGGGTAAAACGTTGTGTGTTGATTGAACGTTGATATGAATATTCGAAATTACGTTGTTTTGTTTAACTAAGGTTAGTTCTAAATTGAATATTTATTACGTTTTATTCCTTCCATTAGTATTCGGGTTATTTACATTTTCAGTACAAAAGGCCTGATCTTTCGTGCACATAAAAGCCATTATGTTTATAATCTTTTCTGTCTATCAAAATTGACTTCTTTCAATCATAACAGTGATAGACAACGTTTATTTTATATTTTCGATAAATATTAAATGATTTTTTTTTTCTTAAAATATAATATTCGAAAATTTCTGAAATACATATTGTTTGTATTTTTTTAATTATCGAATATAAAACCGCTATAATTTTCTATATGTATTATAATAAACACATGTTGACGACTACTGAACATATCCACATTTCTCTTACCATTCGACTATAGTCCTTCGCACAAATCACACGTCGTTCATACCGAAAATGTTCGGATCCAATAAAATTGACAAAATATTAAAAAAAAGAAGACACAAATTAAAAGTACTGTCCAAACGACTCAAGTACATATGCGAGAACAGCAGCATACACGGCCTCCATTTCGTTGTGAAGGACCGCAGCGTTGTGTACAGAACATTCTGGTTGATCAACGTGATAATATCATTCCTCTGCATGATGTGGATTCTGTTGACGACCCTGGAGTCCTTTTCGGAACGTACAATAAATTTCAACGTGCAAACGACGTACTTGGGCTGGAACACCACCTTTCCAGCGATTACGGTCTGCGAACTGTTCAACAGTGAAAAGCTCTGGGACGTCAACTCTGAGCTATACGGAAGGACTTTAGACAACTTCAACGACTTTATAGGAGACATAGCATTCTTCTACGGTACGTGTTTCACGTGCGAGCACTGCGTCAAACGGGAAGGGTGCCCGACTAACTTCACGGAGCTGGCGATCAACTTCAGGTCTGCATGCAAAGATCTGTTCGATGATTGTAAGTGGAATGGAGAAGCGTTCAATTGCTGCACCAGCTTCCTCCCTTTGGAAACGGAATTCGGAGTTTGCTATTCGTTCAATTCGTTGCATACAAAAAAATTGAGTGTTTCGATGCAAAATTTGATGTTCAATACCAAATCGGGATTGTCGTCTTTAGAGATACGGACTAGAGAAGATCATCAAGTATTCATACATCCTCCCGAAGAAGTTCCTTTCTTAAATATAGAAGAGGACATGAAAACTACAGTTCTCATCGGCAATGAAGCATCGTTCTCTATAACGATATTAGAAGTCATAAACGATCCAGAGGTAAACCAAATACCGATCGACTTAAGAGTCTGCCGTTTTCCCAACGAAAAACCCGAAAACTACCACGCCTATTCGACGTACAGTTATTCCGGCTGCATTGTCCAATGTCACATAGACGCACAACTATCCAGATGCAACTGCACCCACCATTTAATGCCGTCCTATTATAAGAACATGTACTGCGACATAAATGGACTGCAATGTCTGACACATTACTATGCAGTTTTAGCGACGCTGAAGGCGCCAGGATCTGACACACCCGGGTTAGAGTGCAAATGTTTGCCATCTTGTAACGAACCAGAATACAGCGTCGTCGACAGCCAACTGCGCACACACGAGGACGACGAGGACTTGAATAAGTTCAAATTCGACGTGTCCAATTTTCCTAGTCTCAGATATAACAGGCAAGTGGTCAGGACTTCGCTGGATCTGATAGTGGCCATAGGAAACGCCATCGGCCTGTTCTTCGGCGCCTCGATTCTGAGTTTAGTCGAGGTTGTTTACTATTTGATTTTCAGGAAATGGAACTGATCTAGGTCGCATGTTTTTGTTATTGTAGCAGCGTGTCGTTATATTGTGCGGATCGAGTGTATTATAATATTATGCGAACGTAATATGCGGGTTTTTGTTGTTGTGCCTTGTGCAGTATGTATTATATGTGAAGCAATATTTGAGATCGAGCTGGAAGTATTTCATATGCGAGTGGAGTAAAATAAATATTTTATGAAAAATTTTCCATATTGTTTTAATAAAATGTATACGCCTCCGTGTAACACTAGACCCGTTTTCTATTAGAAAAAGATAAAGTTAAAATATATATTTGCAAATATTGAAAATATTATTATATTATTCTGTTTTTTTAATAAAATTAAATTTTCTATGATATTATATTACATTTTCCATGGAAAGTTTAATATTAGTATGCAATCTTTTTTATAGCTCATTATAATTGCTCTTTGGGATGTAATATTATGCTTAATAAAAACAGTTAAACAACTTAAAAAATATTATTTTGATAATTTTCAATATATCTAAAGATATTTCATTGTAAAATATAATCAAATTGAGAAAAATATATGTTGGAAACTATAAAAACACATCCAAACGAAAATTTGTTCCGAATATCCCGGAAAACGCCCCAGAAGGCAGCAGCAAACACCTTCAACGATCTCACCGGACCTCTCAGCATCAGATAAACCCGCAAAAACCTTAACAGATTTCTTTCAGCAAACAAACGGCCGAAAAAATTGTATCCCAACCAGCGAACATATATCCCGCGAACAGTACACCCCAGGGAGTTTGCTGAACCGAAATTTACGGTCCGCCGTGTAAAAGCACTGCATGTATAATCCGAAAGGGAAACTAAAGGGAGACCTCGTGATTGCTTTGTAATGTCAACCGTGTTTGAACTCTGACCCGGCCGCCGTGCGCAAGTATGAACACACTTAAATTAATTATCGAAATTGCGCGGCCGAGTTTGGCGACTTCTGCCCACGGTTCCGGCCGATCGGATGAAATTCAATTTTGTTAAAATATCCGGGAAAAATAGAGGAATGTGGGTGAGTGAGGGAAAGGAGTGTGGAAAAAGTGGTGAGTTACGCTGAAAGCAATCAGCCATAGTGTATATGTCGGTATGTTATTGCGCAGACGGTTGTAATATATGAGTGCGAGCAAATTGCTCTTCGCTGCTCATTTTTCGATATATTGTATTCTTAAATATTTATTTAATACGAAATTTGTTTTTTTTGAATATGACGTGTAAATATATCTATCTATAGATCGGCAATAGTATCGATTTGTTGGTTTTATTTCCCCATCGGCGACGCAAATTATTCTCAGCATATATTGTTGAACGATCATTTCTTAATTTTTAAACTGGTTATAAATTTAGAGCATATTAAATCACGCATTAATATTTATTTAAATATATTATGGGAACAAAATATTTAGTCAGTAACAATAAAATTTGTATTAGTTAATTCGGTATTAATAATGGTAATGCTTACTAATCTTACTTTAGCTAGTTGAATTAAGTACAGAAACTATAATAGTATTTTGAGCATTGATTAAATATTGAAGCACGTATATAATATTGATTAGAGAACTTATATATTTGCGAAATTGAACACTTTACCAATAACATAATTAGAAAACTCCCAATAAAGCGTGCTTCATTTAACCAACTCCCAATAATGTGAAAAAAATTCGCTTATGTGTGCTGACAAAAATATTCATACCAACCATTTGTCATCATAAAACTTACCATTTTTTTTAATACTGATAATCCGTGTAATGACCGATTAATACTGACCGCTTAAATACGGATCAAAAAAATATAACAAATCAGTATTATTGTTTAAATACTAATCACTAGTGAACTAAAATACAGATCAACAAACGAAAGCTTGATTATTACTATAATAATTTTGTCTGATTTTTTCAAAATCTATTTTCATGGTACGATTTTTCGTACTAAAATTAATATAAATGACAAACGATAGATTTTTTATCATAAAAAAATAATTACATATTTAAATCTTTGTATTTTACTCCAATTGAAAGTTTAAAACGACGTTACATCGATATATAGGACGAAACAGAAAAAGTGACTTCAGACTCCTGCAAAGTTGAAGTCGAAGCAAAGTTCAGACTCACGGCACAATTAATGCGGTGCGAAACTTTAACGGGCTTCGCACGTGTACGTTTTTGTGCGGCG
The DNA here is from genome assembly GCA_028571205.2 of Hydropsyche betteni. Lineage (NCBI taxonomy): Eukaryota > Metazoa > Arthropoda > Insecta > Trichoptera > Hydropsychidae > Hydropsyche > Hydropsyche betteni. Next base: position 3,014,318 of record JAOXNN020000064.1, on the reverse strand, counting down.
TTATTATTTATATTATAAATCATACGAGCCTTTCAAATATTTGCGTTGTGCCGCTTTCGGGTCTTAAAATGATAAATATTTTACATGATTCGCCGTCAAAGTTCCGGCGTAATTTGAACGCGCGTTGGTCGTTTCGTTCGCAGTTTGCGGAAACACGTGAAACATTTGAAGCACGAAAAAAAATTGATTTTTGCTCTGCGAATCAATTTTTTAACATTTGCTGTTTTTTTCACTTTAGGAAATGTTATGTTTATAATCATGATATATCCGTATAAATCCAAAAATAAAGTATGATATTTTCGATTCAAATATTATTCTATCATTGTTAAATATCATCTTAAATTGCTGTACAATTTTTATTAAAAATAACATTTGAATTTAATTTGTACAAATTAAATTAAGCATCTCTGTGAAATTACTTTCCTAAATCGCTTTTTCAGAGTCTTACTTTCATAAAGATCAGACTCAAATTGATAACTCGTGCTTGAATAGAACGCTTGTCACAGTAATTAATTCGTTCGAATAATCCGACGGTAGCAATACAACAACGACAACGACTCAAAATTTACAAAACACACCTATAATATTCAAGTACGAATCGTATAGACGAACAACGACAAACGTTCGAATGTTCCGCCATGACAAACGGACCCACAATTTGTCAGGCTCGTCGCTTAATTTGCTTGCCGGATTATGAAAAGGGACAAAGAAAAAATGGAAAATTATATTCAAAAGGGTAAAAGCTACGTTTCTCACTCGGTCCCTTTGCAGTTTTTCCACTTAGTGATTCGGCAGGTGAAATTGCTTGGGTGTGTGTGTTTGAGTTAGCGAGGCAAATATAATATTCGAAGTGTCCGTCTGCTTTGGTGCTGTTCGAACTGAGTTGATTAGTTCCAATTGTGAAACTTGGACGAAATTCTGTTGATTTTCTGAACAATTTTGCCTCTATTAGTTGTGTCAATTCAAGCGTGATTACACTTGGATTATGTAGTATTTATATAAACGATTTGTTTGATGTGTAATCTATGACGTGTAATTTACTTGAAGGAAGTTTTGATGTGAGTTTGGATTATGTTTAATTTGAAAATTCCAGTCGATTTCAAATCATTTAAGTTATAAAGGAAATCTTTTGATTGAATATTCAATTGTATTTTTTTATTTATATATTATATTATATTTACGGTATAAGATAAAAATATTTTTCCTTTATTCAGTTTATATCGTCAGCTAAAATTGAATACAATATTCATAAATTGTACGTTTTGAATAAAATGATTCATTGTCCACATTTATTATGATTTCAGGATTCATAATTATAGTGATTAATATTCCAACAAATGAAAAGGATTTCCAGAAAATTAATTATTCAATCATATAAAAAATTATATCAGCGTTGTCATACGAAACTCGAATACTGAAAATACGAAATCATACATCCGGCCGAACAATTCCGACAACATATTCAAACGCAAACAACAAATTCATTCGATTTGACAAAATTCCAAACGTTCACATCGAAATATACAAACACTCGCGAACATAATAACGTATGATTCGGAATCGTTCAAGTGAAAATCGAACGTGTATTCGCGGAGGCCCGATTAAATTGTTCACTTCAAACTATTTTCATGAAAATATACATATGAATTTTCTAGAATCTTCCACTTGATACGCCCGCATAATATATATTTCGAAAAAAGGTCAAGCTCGCGTAAAATGTCCTTCTTCCGAGTATTGCACGAACCGGAGCCGCGTGCCTGAACGTATTATGCTTCAATGAGATTCGAATTCTGCCTGTCCCTAGGAAATTTTCTGGCTGGCTTTTCTGAAGAAATCACGCCCGATTATAAAACGTGGATTTTTCCGTAGATAGGTTAGGTATTCGACCATTGTGGTCAACCCGTTTTATATTGCCTATCAAATTTTTTCATGAAACATTGTACAGATCTGGGCTTACAAAACCTCAATCTGCGGGTGATAAACGGGTTCTTCGTCTTGAGTTCGAGGACCGAAGTGTCGCATAATTTAGGGTCCAAATTGAATTGTGTTTGTCTCGGATTTGAGGACATGTATAACCGCAGAGTTGGGCTGAATCACACATACAACTCGTTGCGATTAGAAAATTTACATAACCGTCTTGTGTCTTGCGAACACGAGCGGCGAAGTCAAGATTAACGGACATCGTTGTTTCCATATCAAAATTATTAATTGTATAATATATGTTTGTTTTGCCCCGTTTAAAACTATTACATATCGCAATTTTACGTTATTTTCATATATGATGGGCGTATTGTTAGATTACTTTATTGAAAATGGGTTGCGTGTTTGGAAAAGTTGTACGATACTGGTAAGCGTACATATTAATAAATCAATGGAGATTGATGGGTTCAATCAAATTAATTGATTTTACTTCAAAATTGCTGTTACTTATATTTATGATCTTACTCCACTATTTTTTGAAATGTTTATATAAAGAATATTTTAAATAAATGTTCAAATAATGAAGTTTTCAAATCGATAGGTTTGTCTACGTGTGAAGTGCAAAAAATTTAATCCATCGATTAATTCCGATTGTCGCTGCACAAATTCGATTATTTTCGAAAATTTATCATTCGCAATGCTTACATACTTCGAATTTATTGTGTTCAATAGTAAATTAATTTTTCTTGTGCTTTTTGTTTTCAGTTTCTGATTTCACGTCGCAGTTATCGCAAATGTACGAGCAGCAAGCGGGCGAACTGCAAGTGCTCGTCGCCGCATATAGAAAAAAGAACAGCGAACTCAGAAAAGAAAGGTAATAAAAAACTCCAAGTTTTCTGCTATGATTTACAGTATCGTTAGCAAAATGTCCGCCGTCTCCGATAAAGTTTCAGAAAATCGTCAATTTGTAACGTTCGAAAAGTGATTTAACCACACGCTTCCTTCCTTGAACGCTCGCTTGTGCCATTTTCTTTATTTTCTAAAGCTTCCATTACTTCCGTACATATAAATCAATTTTTCTTTCATGTTTTTATTTTTCGCCATATACCTTCACATTTTCAATCACCGCATTCATCACAAATGTTCTTTCGTAGTAATAAATATAAAAATAATTATGAGCACTAGACAAAAAAAATGAAAATATGTTTGGTACATCCACAAATCATTTAAGAATAAAATTGTATAATATTTATTTTTTTAATAATTCTATTTTATTTTATTAATCAGTTCTATTTTTTTTTGCTTCAAATGGTTGAGATATTGAAGGTATAATATAATATTTATTCGTTGAAATAATTTTCCTTTACCTTTCTCAAAGAAGAAGATAGAATAATGAGACACATGATAAACGTTTGTTCGAATGTTATTCATATTTTCTACATGTTACTGCAATTATATAATCATAAAAAAACATCCTCCATTTTTTTTTTATATTGTGAAATATATTCTTATAATTAGATTAATATCGCATAAAATATTCAGAAATAAGAAATTTGCGACTTTTTGAATCATCTCAAACTTTCTCATTTTTCGTTGTTAATTACATAAATAATCGTTCAGCTTATGAAAAATAATATATAAATTTTTCCATGCGGCTTTCCAAGAAGATAATTTTCAATTAACTATATTAAATTATTATAAAACAATTTAACAACTAATCTAACAGATGGATCAAACACCGCGATATTGATTACTCCCGAATACCCGTTTCTATTTTCGGCGTTCTTAATTTAGGGATTTCACATTGAAAATTTACATACAAATCAATCAAAATCTCGCATTTTTAAAAGGCAATTAATCGAACCGACAACTAAGCGCGGACCGCTCCGACCAAAATCATCGGCTTTAAATTTAATTATGCTGTTTGTTCGGCGGGATTTGCGGCCGGTTTAATTGGAATACTTTTTTTTCGACGATCGGATATGGAAAAAAGTCGATTCGTTTACTTGATTTTGATCGATCCACTGCGTGGCCCGCCTCGGGCAGCAAACGGCAATGACAACTTGCGATGTCTGCTGCTGAAGCGGGCCGAACAATGCTCTTTCATGTGAAAAATTAAATCGATTCAATATTTTCATTAGTTCTATCGGTTTGTGTGTTCGTTTTTTCGAAAATGGAATAGTTGATGAAATTTTTTTCTAACCAAAGCGATGAAGTATAATAAAGATTGTCTTTTGATATTCTGATTAAGTCTTGTTGATGAGAACGGATCCAGATGGGGGACGTTGGGGACAATTTCTTCCCCTGCAGTTTATGGTAAAAATTTTAAATTTGAAATCGTCAGTGTTATTTGCAATATGTGCCTTACCGAAATACGACTTGGGCTAGCGCGGTAAGGTATAGCCTAGATTGCCACATTTGTCTGGCAAGGTCTTGTCCTGCAGTGGATAATTATAGGCTGCTAATGATGATGATGATTTGCAATATAAATACAAAAACGTATTTTTGAAAATATTTTTTTGTTATTATAACCCTGATTTTTCTAAAACGGTGAGAAAACTAATCTGTTTGTTTAAAAAAATAATCAGTTCTATTAGATGCATAAAAATTAGGTGATTAATTCATCTGTACTTGTTATTGTGGATCTTTTGTGTAAAATGGGTAGTTGATTTATGTTTCAGAATTTGTTTGGAAACTTAAATATTTTGATAAGGGAGGGAGAGAGCATAACACGAACAAAATAGATAATACTTGCATAGATTTTATGATACAAAAAATTTTTCATCTGCAGTGCTATTCATTAAAATATTTTCAATCATATTAAATATGAAGTTTTCTTTTATAATTAACGAATAATTTTTATCATAGAATTTTCAAATAATTATGTTCAATATAATCCATTCGCAATAAACCGAATTTAAACAAAATCAACATTCATAAAAAAAATGAAACAAATTGACAGTTGTATTATATTGCCTTTAGAGATCGACTTTACTTTGGCGACATTACCACCTTGCTGTCATTTTAATGCATAAAATATTCATTATATTGCACATTTCATATTTTTTAATACTGAATTTACCGCACAATTTTTTTTTATTGCTTAATAAATAATACAGTGCTCAATACAAGATTCTTTAATGCTCATCGTTTATTTTTCTAATACACAAGTAATTCATTTTAAGGCACAATCTATGCACAACTAAATCGCACCATATAATTAAACTTGTAAAATTCAATAAAGCAGAATTTTTTTATAAAAAAAAAACTATTTCATTATGTACACATGATATATTAAAAAAAATACTCAAAATCCCAATCCACTTTCACATAGATTTCATGTGAATATCAATACCAATTTTCGAAATTAAAACAAATCCAATACACACATCCGAAAAACATCCTTTCGCCGTCAGAATAAATCCAAACTTAAGATCAAAACACACACCGAACCCGAACCACCCCGATACAATCGACTCGCTTTATAAACGCAAACAAACTTTGCCAATCCCAGAATTTCTCAAGTGAATTAGCCACTGCGGCGAACGTTTTCGATACGCGCACATCCCTTGACCCACACCAGCCAATCCCATAAATCCCACCGAGCAGGACCCGGGAATCCTGACCTCAGGATCCTTCTGGTCCGTCGGGGATTTTTTCTTGCGTGATGTGTTGTATCGTTCGCGATCGATCGCATTGTCGCGCTGCTTGTACTTTGCGGGGTAAGTGGGTCGCGAACTCTACCCTTTCCATTAATCTGTGTCTAATATTATATGGGGTTGTGTGGGAAAATGCATCGGTCGCTTTTCGAAGCGAGTGCATGTCGGGTATATCATACGCGAGATTCTAATTTGTTGATGTTCGTTGTCGGGAACATGTGGGAGGTTGTTCGATGGAGATGATTGCATGTTGGGTTGAATTGGAATCGTGTGAAGAGTGATAATCCTAATTATTCTGGTATTGATATTTCATATATGTATATTTTTATATAAAAATTATTCCAATGCTTTTTTTTTTAAAAACATGTCAAATATTATACTCAATTTGTATTTTTAATGGAAAATGTGGATGAATGTTTCTTAAAAATATAAAATTCATGCTAAAATTTATAATAATTTGGTTTTTTATAAACGAAATATTATTGAAAATGAAAGACGACAATCATGCTTTTCCTTTAATCGAATTTGATCGTTCCATTTTTCGTTGTATATATAATTTTAAAACTTTTTACAAAATATTCATTTCAATTATTTATGAAGAACATAAAATTCATCTGAAATTTTGAAATCATATTACAATTCGAACAAAGGGAGAGTTTTTGTTTTCAATAATTCCATCGATGTAACAACGCGCTCAAAACATTATACATCGTTTATATAATTTTAATAATATACTGATGTATTCAAAATAATAAAACATCCATTTGGAATCGTGAATATTTCATTAAAAATTCCGATTCCATACCGAGGAATAAACTTTCCGAAAATACAACCGGAATCTGCATTAATACTATATATTTTACACATGACCAGATGCACGTACCACCCTTAAAATCGCTGGATAATTCTGCAAAGTGCTAGGGATGTCTATGTATTATTCAGGCTTTGGCTTCTGTTTTTGCCACACACACAAGAAAACACATCGACTCCGTCCGATTTCCTGCAATATTCAAACGCTTCTATAATTTGCTTTTGGCTCTTCCGCCATTTTGCGGCTTCGACTGTGCCACAGGTTCGCCGAAACAATATCGTTTCCTACCATAAATATGCTTCCATTATAAATAAATGGCATTTCGTGACGAAGGTGCATTTCTACCATATGAATGGGTACCGTGTCGTTAATATGCTATAGACGCGGTCGCCGTTGTATGACGCGCTCTAAATTCTGATACAGTTCTTTTGTGGGCGATTTTACAATGGCATAAAAATATTATGATGCGAATATCGCCATATAATTTTATCACTGTGTATACTGGTTTATTGCGTGTTCGTGTGGATCGATTTTTTTCGAATGGAAAGTTTGTAAAGTGAATGATTTTATTTTTAACAATTAAGTTTTTTTTTTGTATAAAAATTAATTTGAAATTACAATTGGTTATAGAGGAAACTTGTCTAGTTTTGTGATACTAAGCACTTATTTATCATTATCTTGTATTTTATTGTAAAATAATTAAAACAAAGCTTACAATCATAAAGCATCAACCTTTTTTTTCATCGAACCATTATATAGATTTTGTAATTCATTAACGATTTTGTTTGACATCTCTTCAAATGATCGAATCTGAGACGTCTAATTCCGTGACAGTGTCGTGTAATTTTGTGATGGTATACTTAGAAAATTTTTAGAAAAGCTTTGTAATATTATTTTTTCGATAATAAATAAATTAACTTGAAATTTTATAGTTTTTACCTCCTACACTAGATATAAATAGTTTTTTTTCGAAATGTTGAAAATCTACAAATATATGCAAAATTTATAGTGCGTCTAATAATATGGCCACGGACTTTAGTGGAAAATTTTTAGTAAATATATTTCTCTAAATTACTTTATTATTTTTAAAAAATCAACTTTATTCCGACTATCTTGTAATTAGTCGTGTCATAAAATTAGACAAGCCTCCCTCTTATTTAATCATCTTGTATCATTTATTGATTCAATTAAGCAACATGGGATGTAATCAATAAATGGATGAGTAATTTGATAGCACACCATTGACTAAAGTTTATTTAATAAAAGGATCGTTATAACTTTCAGTTTTATAAGAGTTCTTCCCTTTATCTAAAAAGTTTTATATTACAATGATAATAAATATTTTTTCTATATTAATGTCTAATAATTTTTTTATTTTTAAATTATCGCGTTGAAAATCTCGATTGAAAACCTCCCCACATTCACTCACAATCATATGAGGCGATGATCAATTTTTCTGACAAAAGTGTCTTTGAAAAGGACTCAGCCCGAGGCAGACTTTTCTTGTCGATGCCATTGTGCTCGCGTCTTGGCGATGCGAATCGCGACGTCGCTGAGAAGCCTTTTATGGACCTTCTCATAGGTTGTATGGGTATGTGCATATGTGATATACGCGTTGCGATAATGAAGCTAGGGTGTAAAGCCGACAAAACCGTCAAAGTCAACAACGATCGTGGAGATGGATAGAATGGAAAAACGAAGACGGGGCGTGAAGTTTGCTCGAGAAAGTCACGCGTACAAAATAGACCGTTTTGCTGCGAGTCGTTTGTATCGGATAGATGAAAGGGGTGAGGATACTTTTTGGTTTTTTAAACAATAATGTGATTTAGTGTGTATAAAATGTGATTGATGAAGTTCTGAAAATATTTAGAGTGTATTGGATGAGTTGCTCAAGATAGACAATATTGAAAGAGTATGGGAAATGGCTCATCAAACTATTGAAAATGATGATTATATATAGAACAAAAAAAATTTCATCAATCATCAAATTTAAAAAATATGTAATGATTTCAATATTCAAATCCTTTACTTTCCATGTAAACCGAATTTTTACATCGGAAAACCTTAGTTAAACTTCACACTATACAGACCGAATATAAGAATGCAGCATTCAAACATTTATTTTCCCCTTACAAAATATTTCAATAAACAACCAGTACTTGAATCCATTTAAAATTCACACAGAAACCACATACGCATACACCAAATATGCAAAAACGAACAAAATCGGTCGATTACTTGCATATTTGGGCGTCGTTTTTACGCGACCGCCGTAAAATGAAACGTAATTCGAACGCTTTCAAATTGAGTGAAAATTCGTCGGAACGGTCGTTATCTTTTGCGAAAGTGTGTACGCACGTATATTATTCGGACGCTTAATGTCCGTAATAAAAAATATATGAACGGTAATAAAATCGGTGTACTTATTTTCATTTTATTCGATAACCCTATATCTATCCGCGTCGTAATAAAAGGTTCTCCTCATAAAGGATCTATCTCGCGCGATGTCTCGCACAAATTCCCAACGTCTGTTACATTTTATTATTTTAGTCGTTGTGTATGAAACACTGGGTTCATCTAGTGTAGTGTTTACACAATGTATGCTTCAAATAATAATAAAAAAATGGACAAAGAGTTTTCTGCACACTTGAAGCCGTTTGGAAATTATTTTCGCTCGGTGGAGTTTTTTTTACTAAAATAGTTGATATGATTGTTTGTTTACGAGAGTAGTTTTGTATATATGGAGTTTTTATGGATTTATTACTTTTGTGTGAATTTTTTTCAAAAATACGACATGAATCATATTCGAAAAATCGTATTGGAAATTATTCCGAGTGCTCCCTCAGACATGACTATCTAATTGACCAATAAACTTAAAATTTATGTTCGAAAAATTCGAATTCGTTCATATATCAAACGTTTCACTATTAAAAAACGTTTTACGGAATAAAGTTAAACCACTTCACGGACAACGGAGCGAGAAAAGCTCATCAAGGAAGGAAAACGATACTCAGACACAAGCTTTTGCACTCGCCCGAAGTTTACGCTCTCTTTTTCGAACGACGACAAATGGCCTCCCCCTTTCGTTTCCCCTTTTTCCCCTCTCTTTTTATTTCCACTTTCCGCCCCTGGAAACTTTATTTTAATTGTTTCACAGACCGGCGTGCCCCAGCTCGCTGTTCCACACGTGGGAAACCCTTTTACAAGAAGTCGAAGCCGATAGTCAAGCCCATAGCGATGTGGCTTCTGCTCTCAATAGGCAGGTGTCAAGACCTCTGGTTGAGAGATCTTTCCATCGGAAATTGCAGTCTAGAAAGGTGTTTGCTCATAGAGAAGGCTACGAGGCTATTATCACCAAGACAGAAGAGACTCTGACTAAAGTAAGATTGATTGTATTTATATTGGATCATTTTTATGACATGAATTTTTCTAAGAATTACATTATGCTGGAATACATATTAAAAAATCATTTGAATCGAATAATAAATTAAAAAATTGAAAGGATTCACTATCATCATTAATAATAAAAACTGCACGGATATGTAATAATTATAAAATTCATAAATATAAAAATAAACTACTGCAAAAAATATTCTTGTATTTAAAATGGAAAGACATTTTGAACATTCTTTTTTGTATTTAAAATAAATATAGAATTTCCAATGATAAAAATATTAATGAAATCCTTTTGAATATTATTTGTAGAAAATCTGAAAAAAGGAAATGAGATTTTGTATAATAATATATATTTTATATATAAATAAAAGATTCATTATTTTTATTCATACTGTAAGGATTTGAGATATAGGAATAAATACTGTGATACACGTACGGCACGGAATAGAGTTAATAGAATTTTCGTAATGATTTTGCTGTCAATGGCAAAAATTCTTAGAAATATATTTACAAACGGAAAAATGTATATCAAATCAGATCCGGAGCGATGCGAAAATTTTATCTTCATTCGAGCATGTGAGTTTTGAGCTCCCAAATCGAATGTAAAATACAAAATAATATGAGGAGTGAAAGCAAACTGAGACCGTTTTTACGAAACGCGGTGACATTTAACTCTGCGAAAAAATCTTATCCTATTTTTCGGGCCTACGGACATGAGAAAAGTGCGGAAAATTCTCCGCAACCGAACGAGGTATTTTAATTTTTCCCGCGAGAATTCCGTACGGAGAGAATAAAATAATTTGATATGTCAACCAACGGCCGTTATGGCATAATTTCAGAGCACATTTGCATTTATATTATGCCCGCGACTTCTATTCTATTTCGCTTTATTTTTTGTAATAATCTCTGTTTATTCCCAATATAAAAGTACCAAGAGATTATAGCTGAATTATGAATCGATTTCGTTAAAAGTATTCAAATTTTTCGTAGCGTTCTTTATTCGTTTTGACTCCCTGAAAATATTAATCTGAACAGTAATACGATTAAGGCATAAATCGCTCCTCATTTAATTTTTCTGTTTTAATTTTTTCCGTCGGAATTAATTATTTCGATTAAATTCGCGTTACGCGGCAATTATCCAAAACTCGTAGAGTAATTATACCACGTTATGTACGACTTAATTTAGTCGACACAATGGGCTTTGTGTTTCGTATTACACACGGTTTACGGTCTATGAATAATATAATAGTTTTGAAAATTTGTAGGCAGAATATCATAAAATGATATTATTTAAGTTTGAATTTATAATTTTCGTGGTTTACCCAAGGCAGATATTGTATAAACTTCGCCTTTTTATCATTCATTCCGAACGAAACGTTAAGCTGTTGGACACGAACGTGCCTTTATAACCAAGGCTGCTATTAAAGAAAATTGATTGAAGTTCATAAACGAAATTTAATTTTCTATATAAATGTGACATATGCATTCTAATTAAACCGGTTGTATATGTTGTACAGTATTTATGTTTAAAATAATATTATTGATTTTCTTATTAGATACGAAAAATACAATCACTAGTATAATATCAATATTGTGTATATGAAACTTCCTTTATGATCCTAACCAATGGTTTCAAAGAAACGTTCAAGAAACTTACATCTGATAATAGCACGAAAATTATAAGAACTACAGTAAAACTAGTTTACTGCTATAGTTTTGTATGCGGCAACAATTTTTAAACTTTTCTAATCAACAGCGCTTTTGTTCTGCAAACAAGACAACTCTTACTGCAGCCAGCAAAGATTCTAGAACTTAACAACATATCCATAAAAACTTAACATCATTCCAGCAAATCAAGTGCAAGAATAATATATTTTAAGACTGCATATCTTTACAATCCGTTTTCACAACTCGAAAGCATATTGTATAAAACATATTTAAAAACCATCAGAATATTTTGTATTATCAAAAAACCTTTCAATTTAAATATAATATAACGAGGTTCACATTTAACAGATCTTTTCCACGAATCATTGAAAATATCCCATAGAAAATCGTTCGAAACTCAAAAATAAAAATACGCGAAATTTCGAATATCACTCTCAATTTACCAAATTGTCGACCCAACATCGAATCCATTTACGCAAAAATACGTCCGAAACACCCTTCAAAACACATACCTACCGCCATAACGACGAAAGCATCGTCCAATTAGAGTCCGTTCGACTCGAAGCACTCGGCCCTCCCATTCCACCGTTTCAGCACTATGGTGGTCCTCGACAGCCTCCACCATCGCCACCACCTTCTTTTCCACCTGGCTCGGATGCTTTGAATTCTGAATTGTGAATTTCAGTGTCGGCAGGAGTACAAGGCTGCCCACCAGGCGTATGTTCAGTCGCCTTCTCAGGCGACTCTTGCTGGGTACATGGATGGCCATAATGCGTACGTGCAGCAGCTGCATGCCACTAATGGAATGCTGGACGAATATAACCAGGAGACGCTTCCACAGTTGTTGCAGGTAGGTGGTCGATATATAATTTCATTTATATTATTTCCAAATGGAACAGAATACAAATTTTCGATCAGATGTGAAAGGATAGAAGGTATAATTGCTCTTGATGGAGCTCGCATGTAGATGAGTTTTAACGTTGAATCAGTCGTGACGATATTGGAACGTTAGTTTTAGATTTTATTGAATGTAGTTATATGTTTATGCTAATATTGAATATTGAAACTTGTTCGGGGTTTGTATGATTGGATGAATGTGTTGGGTTATATGGAATGATGTGAAATTACGAAAAGTGTTTTGCTTGATGGGTGCAAAGTCGAAAAATTGTGCGGAAGATA
>JAOXNN020000064.1:2971497-2994823 GCA_028571205.2 Hydropsyche betteni | reverse complement strand
TAAATCGTTGTACATAAAGCTCAATATGGTAGATATAGGCGTTAGAAAATGCCTGCCGTTATAATTTGCCTATAACACATATACAGTTAACGTCTATGATATTCATTCCAGAGACTTCCATGTTAAAAAAGTATAGTGACTATATAAAAATGGCAACTAATTATAATAATATACTGACTTCTACCAAATCTTACCATTATAATATAATAATACTTTTTTTATTTTTACACCGTTTTTAAGCGAAAAATCGTGAAAAAAAATTATCGGTTTTTCTTCCTTGAATCACGTTATTTCTGAACCGTGAAAATAGAGGATTAGGTGTATACTATTATATTTTTCAAATATTTTAAATACCCCGTTTCACTATTTGATCCCATACAATAAAATTAACTAGATATTCTATAAAGTAATCAAAATAATAACAATTTATATATATTGCAACATAAAAACATTACAATCTCTTCCGCTATATCAAACCCAATACCAAAGCGATACGATTATCCACAGCTGCGAACGGCAAACAAACGGATCAAGACGTAAATCGTACACAGCGAACGGACACCGATGAGCATTCTGAAACGACATCATAACATGCAAATAATAACGTATAAACACAATGATAATTTAAGTTGGTCGGTCCGTGCTCCATTATAGTACCGGAGTCGCTTGAGCCTGATTGATAAGGTCGGCGGCGAGCACACTGAAATAATTGGATTTGGCATAGTCCTGAAAAGGTTTCATCACTGAAATACAGGCGAGGGAAACGAGAATCGAGGAAAGGGTACGGACGATCGGATGAGGTAGGATTGTGGGTGCTCAACTTTGAAATCGGGGGTGTATAGGTGTAACTAAGTATAGGGATGTTTTTTAAACGGTCTTATTGGATTTTCGTTTAAATTTTTATTTTATGTTTTGGGAATGTATTGTGAAAGAAATACTTGGGCTTTCTCTTTTGTATGTTAAAATATTATAATAGAGCCTATCGTTTTTATTTATCGTGGATAATAAATGTCATCATCATCATAAGCGACTTATATGTATATAACATTTTCTGCAGTACAAGGTCTTTCTGTCTGTTTAATTTTTTTTTGTTTTGGATATGTGCCCATTGTGTGGTGATAAAGGAAAGATAACTCTCGAAGAGTTGAATTCTAAAACCATCCCTTGCCAAATGGTTTCGAGCCAACAGTATGCGATCACATGCATCTGCTGACCGCGAAACTTATCGCTTAACTTCAATGATTTGCGGTTACGTTCCACAAACAAAATCAGAAACTATTTATTTAAATTAATTTAATAAAATCTTAGATAGTTCCAAATAAAACATAATTTTTCATCAATCAGATCTGAAAAGGGAATCTTCACTCATACATAGGAAAAAACACAAATTGCCCACCACTGGTTTAGCAAATTGACGTGGGTCAGGTCAGATTTACGGACGAGGACGTATCCGTGTCCCCGTACCGAACCGGAACCGCAGTTCGCGAAATTACCGCGCCTGAAATAAATGTTTCTTCGATTGGAGCCGATGCCGCAACATCAATCTGAAAATCCGAGGACGTTGTCGTGGTTTTGCCAATTTCGGGACTTCGGGTGTAACGAATCGTGAGGCTAATCCCACGCGTTTGATTCGATTTTATCGTGTACGCGGTCGATTCGACAATCTGTGCTAGATTTATTATTTAAATTTTTTTTTCATATATATGATAGCCAATTTGTGTTTATAGTTACGTTCTGTTATTATGAATAGTACGGAAATTCGGAAAAGTTGAAGGATGTCGATTGTACTCTTATATTACCCCATTAGATAAATGGAGTCTTTGATTCGAATAGGTTACAAGGGCATAAAAGGAGCGATACGATTTCTTAAAAATCCGTGGCAAATTCGAATCGAATAACTCACTCTCGGCAGAGTGCTTCTTGTATTATTAAAGCACAAAGAAACAATTCCGTGTAAGGGTGTATAAAAGCAAAATTCGTCGCGCGCATCGTGGCCACGTAAGGCAAGAGAGATCTTTTGAAATCTCAATGCGAAATTTTCCCCTTTGACAGAAAATTTGCGTAAATTTTCCTTTAGACACACGAACATACATAAAAACGTGACGATATTTAACGTTACTAGACGGAAACCTTTACGCGAATGCGTTCATTCAATTTGTGCCTGACTATAATTGAAAGAGGCTCTTGCATTTTTTTTTTAATATGCGAACAAATACGTGTCAGACATAATGGCAGGAGGAAATTAATCTAAAATGTTGCCCCACCACGATAAAAGTAACGGTCAAATGGTTATTATTACTGCCATAAAAACACATAATCATTTTTATTACGAACGAACGGAAAATTCGTGGGAAGGTAAACCGACGCGTATAAAACTCGATTAACGCACATAATTTGAATTTATTTATTTATTATATATTTTATATATGCAGGAGAGCCTTCCTCCGCCTCTAAAGGACGAACTGGTGTTGGAAAGACTGGGACCAATGCAAATCAGATCCAATTACGATTCGTTGAAGAAAGAAGCCTTAGATCTAGAATTACAAATTAAACAACAGCAGGTGAGCTACTTTCTCATGAATTTTATTCATGAAAATTTAAATTATGTTAAGTTGATTTTATTGCACTTTCCTCACTTACTATTCTAATTTTTTTATTGTTGTTTTTTACATTCGGCAGGAGTCGCTGGATAACATGGTTAGAATGCAGCAAAGGTCGCTCGAAAATCATTTGTACAACAAAGTGAACGAACTACAGGTAATAAATATACGCTTTCATGATTTAAAAAAGAGTATAGTAAATGATGGTGGACGTATATGCCTTTTATCAAATGCTTTCTTTATGTGAGTTATAATAAATAGTTTTTCGTATGTATTTATTATCGCGCGTCTAGAGCTTTTGCGAACGTTCGTTTATCTTACGCGTCAGATGGAAAAAATGTTTTTTTTTTTTTTTATTTCTCGTTGTGACCTAAAAAATAACGTTTTTACTAGTTGGCAAATGAAAAAAAATCTTATTTTTGCGACATTTCTTTTATTTTTTGATCTGCACAAAGGACAGCCCAATAACACAAATGAGGCGCCATTGATAAAAACTTCGGAATATATTCGCTATTTTTCATATTCATGAGAAAAAATTCATTAATTTTCACAATAAAACGTAGACAAAAACCATAGTTTCTTACAAATTCTATCAAAAAAATACCAAGAGCAACCTTGAACCGCCTCCATTACTTTTTATATACGAAAAATATTCAAACGGATGGATAGACGTCAGAGTTAACACCGACAAACGACAACGCCAAAGCATTTAAGATGAGAAAAACCCCATGAATATAGATCGCTCGTGTTACGTTTATTTTCCTTAAGAAATTTCGCAGATATTGCAAAATACGATTCTCATAACAATATTATATTATATTATAACAATGGAATGTTTGTTTTTTTCCTTTCAGGAGGACATATCGATGAAGAAATTCGACCTGCGCGTTTCGCAAATACACCTGTCGGCCGTCAAAGCGCAGGTAAACTCTATTATTCGATATTTTCCCGCCTTTTTTGCGATCTCCTTCCTCTCCTCTAATTTTCCGCTTTTTTTTCGTTCGGGCGAACGTGGATTTTCCGGACGTCGAAATCGGTGATCGTGACGGAAAAACAATATTTTCTCGCGCGTGGAAAATTCGGCGCAAGGATGTTATGCGAAAAATTTGACCTCTCATGAACATTTCGTGGCATTCTTTTGAATCGACGTTTTGTTCTCGGTTTATATAATATAAAAATCGAATATGGAATGATATTTTTTTAATAAATTATTTAAGTTTTTGTGAAAAAAATATTAAAAGTTTTCGTTTTTAAAAATTATCGATACTGATTAACTATCTCGTGAGCTTTTATAAAGGTGCTTAAATTTTTATCATAATTAATATTAAATATAACTTTTTCTGCTACGGTATAAAATAGATGTATCCAATAGATAAATTTATCTCAATAAGTAAGTTGTAGAAATAAATTTAATTTTACGAAATTTGAATTCAATGGTTCAATAAAACAGATTCACATTCCAAACTTTCCACTTGTACAATGCGAATCCTATAAAACAGATTTTGATCGAAATAGAATTAATGTTGCGTTATTGGTTGAACAAAAGCACATCTTTATTTGTTTTGTGGAAAACCATTTCTAAGTGGAAAATTGTTTTTTGTAGAATTCAAAATACTGTATACATTGTTCTCAGTTCAATATAAATAGATTCCGATTAAATACAGTGACCACAGTTGGAATATTTTATTTAAATTTTATAAAATGACAATAAAATCTTATTTCAAGTATTTAAGCAACTAATTTATTCGAAAAATTAAGAAAACTTTGTTCTTTGAACGAACAGGCTCATTATACAAGTACCATTATAAATAGCCCATTTACGTAAGATTCATTTATTTTCATGAATATTTGAATCTATTTATGGCGCGAAAATGTTTCGTATTAAATTTATATAATAAGCACGTCGTAACACAAAGATTCCATGAATAAGTTTTATAGAATAAAATAAACTAAGGGAAGGAATTGCAACATTTTGAAGGTAGATTGTCATTTCAAGTAGCACCATAAGAGCACTACAACGAGCACAAAGGTTTTCCTGACCTCCTTCTCGACGTCCGTGAAAACAGACAATGGACACACTGTGAAAAATCTCATGAAAAAAAAATATATCTAAAATATACGCCAATCGTGAAAAAATTCAACTCAAAGCGAAAAACAAAATCCGTTTGTTAAGTTTTTGTCCGTATTGATATTGTCGCGTTGCCAAAATTTAATTCCATGAGAGTGTTAAACTCTTAAGTTTTCATTAGTCTTCCTACTTCACAAAGATAAGTAATAAAAACTTTGATCAAATATTCTGCAATTTTCAAATCAAACATAACATTTGATTACGACTTATTCTATAAAAACTATATATGAAATAATCCAATTTGTGATACATTACCCCGTGCAAACACAATGAACAATTTATTCTTTCGCAAACAAGTGCACAATTAATTGTGTATGAACGATCTATGTTTCGGCAAGTTTTGTCAGTATGATATATGATCTTTTCATGGGAAATCTCTCGAAAATTTTTCATACATCAGACATCGGCCACTTGAAAACGCGATCCATTTCAGGCTGAAGTGGCACCGCTAATACATCATCATTGACACACTTTCGATATTGTCGAATTGTCATTGATAGGTCAAATATTGTACATTGAAAGTTCAGTTGGCGGTTAATTGACTGTCAAAGACACACATAGTCCGTTGGTTACGCGTTTGAAAAAGTTCAACTTTTATACGTTGCCGGTTTTCGTATGAAAATTATTAAGCGGGTTTTTTTCATACACATTGTACGTGTAGGGTCTCTTTGTCAAAAGGAAACTTTTTTAATAATTTACGATTCGTATATGCGAAATCGTCTCTTTTGTTAGTATTTTTTTGCGAGATAAAAACTCAAAATTAATATTTAATTAAACAACGTTTACTGTGCCACTCAACAGCTTACATACTTGTTGAAAATTTAAAAAGCTTATTATTAAAACATGGGTTTCTGAAAAAAAAAATTGTATAACATATCATAGTCAAATGTTACAGGATAAACGTTTGAAGACGCGGTCAATGATTGCTCGGAATATCTCAATTTATACATTTCAGTTAATTAAGAATGTATATTTTACTTGCATATCCAAATTATGTAAACTGTTTGGCAGAAACATATCGTAGCACAGGTAATGTGCGTCTGGAGGGTTTTCACATTGGCAAATATTAGTCTTGCTGATAATTGCGAAAGCCGACGTCTATTAATTCGCGGTAAACCGACTCTATTCGTTCTCACATTCTGCTTACACTTGAGTTTATTAGAACACATTTAGAATAATAGTAACGATTAATATAAGTATATTTAAAAAAATATTTATAGGTAAACGAAAAATGCAATAAGTATGTTTTAAAAAAGTAAAGAATAATTATTTATGCATTCCGAGTATTATTGTTTTGTTCTTTATTGAATTTAATATAAAAAGTGTGCGCTAATTTCGATCACAATTTAAAATTATAAATAAAAACAGAGACATCTATAAAAATAATTTAAAAATAAAATTGGTTCATGTACTTGATAGTAAAAATGTATCTAAAATGTAGTATATTTTTTTTTACATAGATGGTGTATAATAAATTAATATTTTGATTTTAACAACAAAATTTTATGAACATAATTAAAATTTCGCAAATATACATAAAACTAAAAAAAAAATAAAAAAAATAAATTTTAATTCTAATTAATTTACGAAAATAATAATAAAATATTCAATTCTATCATCGAAAACGATATGATTTAAATAAATTTTACACCACGTACTGAAGATAAAATCACGGAAATATTTTCGAAACGACCCAAACTGCAATCGTATGCACTTTTGTAAATAGTCCAGGTGCGCATGTGTGGCTCCAGATGCAGTGTAGGTTCGGATAGGAAACACCTGATGGGCATGCGCCCCACTGCCTCTCTGGAATCACATCGATAAAGAATACAAGGGCGGCGCCGTGCTCAGTTATTTAGCCAAATGTCTGGAATTATTTATATGATAGTATTATTAGAAACTCTGTGTGATAATGGGTAATTTTTGGGTTTCTTGTGATGGATTGGATTGGGTGGGTGACGGGCGGATTTGCGGGTTATGGGGGAAAAATTTAATGTGCGGTTGAAATAATTGATATTGTTTGTATGTTTGATAATCAGATGGATTTTTTTATAAATCTTGTTTTTGATCAATGTCTGATTGTTAGAAGAAAATGCAAATATGAGTTTACATTTGTAGAAGAATTTTATCATGTTGATCTCGAAAAATAATTTTCTGTGAATATAAATATACTTTTGTATGTAACTATATTCTTAGAAAATATTGAAGTATATTCAAAATATTCTTGTATTCAAACACGAAAATTTACTATAAGAATGCTCTCATATGGAAACAATTTTCAAAACATATATTTCAGTATATATTTAGTCAAAAATTCAATTTTTATTATCTTTTTTGCTATTATATTATCTTATTCAAAAAAAATTTTAATAATATAAAAAAATCCAACGAAATTAAAACTTCATACAATAATAAAACGATCAAACAATCCAAAATTTCAACCGCACATAAAACCCGAAACAACCAACAAACAAAACCCGAAAAATACACGATTGCGTCACCACGCGCCGCCCTAGTTTATCTGCAAAGTGGCGGGCGTTGGATACGCAACGTGGCCGGGGACGTCTCGAGGCGCCACGAGACGCCCATTGTCCGCGGAAAATCGACGACGCTTTTCCGGACCGCGTTTTTCCAGTGGAGCGCGAACTTCGTGCGGGAAAATCGTGGGTTTTCCTCGTCCGCCCGCCGCCGTTGGACGTTGTCCTTTCGCGGGATCGGGCCGCGTCAACATATGTGTTGTAGTTCGTGGCGGAGTTGCGTGTTTTGGTACTGACCTGTTCGTGAATAAATATAGACTTTTTCGTTATAAGTGCGGGTGAAAATTTGCGTTTAAACTTCGGTTGTGTGCGAGAAATGGGCTGGGTGAAGATTCGCACACAATTGGTAAGTTGTTGTTGATTGGATTATTTATTTGATTTTTTTTTTTGGGTGTGAATTTAAGTAGATTGTCCTTCCAAATGTAATTGAGTTTTAATTATGATATGTCGAAATTGTTTTTTGCATATTGTGTTAGGTTAAGTAATCAAAAATTTTCGTATGTGTGAGAAAATTTGTGATGTAAGGAAAAATATAAAAGGCTTACATAAATTGTTTGCCAAATAGTATATTTTTCTAGGAAGGTTTATGTAATGTTATACGTTTTATCAGAATAATACAATTTCCTTTGTATGTCCATCACGAAAGGATGAACGAGTTAGTTGCTATGGGCGAAGTGTTTTAGAGTTTATCCGTCCTTTTTCTTTATACCTAATATATAAATTTTAACAAAAGAGAATATTATTATTTTATATTATTATGAAATATTTTTATATTATATATATACAGATAATTTTAATATATAATATTACAAAAGAATAATATATTAAATTTATAAAATAATATAACAATGGCTCGAAAAAATATCATTTCCATTTAAACAAAATTAATTTAACAAAAAATGAAAATACCGTATGCGTTGTTATGAAAATTCAAGACAAACATCCAATTCCTCTGAAAGCACACACACATCTGAAAATTCAATTAATGTCGCAATACAGAAACGCCGTAAATCTTAATAAAACATTTTTTCCCGACGAGTCTATTTTCATTTCGGTCACAAAAGTATGCATCGTACATCGCACATCGCGCACATATTGTACGTTTACACAATCCGCGAAACGACATAAAAGCAAAAACCCGTTTCCAATCCGAGTTAATTTGATTAAAAATTCAGCGACCGTTCTTTTTCAGACAGCGGCTTTAGGCCCGAAACATTTTCAGCGGGCCGTGAAAAAACCGCGCGAAATCGCCGTTCGCCATTTGCGAATGTTTAATGTCGGGGCGAAGGCGAAATGCATGTTAGTCTATTCGAAAATGTCGTTTTGAATATTCAACGAGTTTATATTTTATTGTATCGAGAAGTCGAGCGGTGACAATTTAAATCTGTTTATCAATTTCGAATGGCGGGTTATATTTGTGGTTTCTAATGTCAAATACAGTCGAATGTTTGTTTTGCAATCTAAATTGTATTGATAAAGGTTAGCTTTTCAAATGGGTTTGAAATGAATGAGTTGCGTGCGTTCGATTAACATGAATTTTCCGATGGATTTATTGTGAACACGCGTTTTTCGTTTTGTATTTGTTTAAGGTGGTGTTTTCGTTGGTGTAGTCGTGGGAAATTTGTTTGAAATCTTTTCTTGTGAATCGAAGGAAATTTAATAAAAGGGATTTTATTTCATTAGTAGGAAAAGGGATCGAAGAAAACACGATATAATAACTTTTCCTTAAATTACTATTCTAGGAAATTTTTCATTAAAATCAAAAACGTTCTTAGATTTTATATTTAATTTTTCTTTATAATATTTCGACGAACCTGAAAGTTTTAAAAATACTTAATCACACAAAAGAATTAACTTTTCTTTCGAAAAAGTCTCCCGGACTTAATATTTATATATTATATTATACATCATTCACAAAAATCTTTCAATTTATATTTCATATAATCAACAATTTTCCAAAAATTCCCGACATTCCCAAACAAATAAAAAAAAAACCATTAAAACAATCATAACGCAAACAAAAACGATTCACAGAATCGCTTCCCATTTACTGCGAAACTTCCCTCCCGACACCGACAAAACCCTCATTAAAAACTCCAAAACGCAGACTACAACCACACAACAACCCGCAAACTAACCACCAGAATCCGAACCACCACCACATCCACCACCATAGCCGTCGCCATAGCTATAGCAGACCGGCGGGCGGATGGTTCCCCGAAATGTTTGCCTCTGTTGCTTTGGCAACGGACAGCGTCGTGCTTTCAGCTCGGCTGCAGCTGAAACGATGGCCAGTCGTTCAGGAGCGGTCGCTGAAAACGCTCGCCATCGTTTCAGCCCATTTCAGAAGTCGGGTCGGTGTTGAAGTTGTCCGATATGGTCGATTTTGCGCGCGCGAGTATGGGCGGTCGTTGAAGAAGTGCTTAAATTTTCACGTTGGTGGAATGATTGGTTTTATCAATGTTGAACTTTTCGATTGTTTTTAATCGCCATGTATACGATGCTCTTTGTCGCGAAGTTTTGAGAATTTTTTTTAGTTTGTAACTTTTGCTGCAGCTGTTTTATTTTAGCTAGATGAAAAGTTTCGAGAGCAAAAGTTTTTGAATCGCTTAAAAGTTCATTATTTACTTATTTCAATTTGGAAGTTTCGCAATCGTGTTTTGTAAATTATGTCGTCTTAAATATAATCAATTATTAAATATATAAATCTGAAATTTTAACACGGTATTCGGATATCAGAGCACGCGTTGAACGTTGTGAACTCTCGACCAATTTTCGTGAAAATGCAGTTTACATATTTTTTCAATCTGACCTAAATTCCGCGATGCAATTTTTCCCTAACTGACCCAAGATAAAATCTAATTATTCCACTCAAATCGGTCACACGTCCTACAGGATCGATTCGCTTTAACCCGACAACTTTTTTTCAAGTTTTTTCACATGTGGGGATCAAATAAAATGTCGACATTAATGTATCGAGTAGACTTTATTCCGGAAATAATATCGTCAGACCTCGGTGGCTAACGAAGCCCCACAATGGAGCTAATATACCGATTGCAATATGTGTTCCTCCTGCAAAAGGGCGACCTGATGAACCCGGAAAGGGTCGAGAGAGCCAGAAGAAACAGGAACAACAGTTTTCCTAACAAGAGGGACATTTTCCGGGAAAACCGTCAAAGAAGCGCCGACGCCAATCTGTTTTCATATAGCCACGACAGCGTCTCTTCGGACCTCAGCAAGGTTTTCTGGGAAAATTATTATATTCACATATGTATTTTGTTTACTTTGAATAATACCGATGTTAGTTTGGTATTATGCTTATTTTATCTTGTAGTAAATAGATTTTTCCGTTGTGTATAAAATGAAATATTTAAATCTATGCTTTGAGGGGTATATTGTAATACGTATCTTTTATATCTATATTCTCCCTTTTTAGTATTTAGGTAATGTTTTAACGATTTTAGCTATATTCTTGTTGCTTAAGCTGTATTTCTCATTTGCTTTTAGCTAATGAATTCGATTTACAATTTTTGAAAGTACTAGTATATTTTACCCTTGATTCTGATGTATTATTCTGATAGTCATATTTGTCTCGTAAATATAAATGGTATTGTTTAAGCTTTCAATTGTAATGAATGATTACAAAAGATAAAGAAATCATATGAATATTTTTAACATTTCCGAAAACATTTTTTAAATCTTTTATTTAAATATTAATAATATTTTTAACGAGCGATTTTTTTATATAATGTCGTCAAAAATTTCTAGAATTTTTCAATAATAATTTATATAATTGATTTCATTTAAAATAATTGATTAATTACATTTTAAAATATAAAATAAAACGATTGACTTTTTCTCGGTGTCATAAAAGTTTTTCACTACGATAAGATTAAACGACTTCTTGGTAATTGCAACAAGCACAGAAGCGCAAAATTAAGCGGATGTAGCTTTATGAAGGTCTTTTCGCCATCAACTAACTAATGAAACAACAACACCGCCTTATTGAATCCAAACTCCATTCCGTGCTTTAAAGCCTGTTTATAAGCAATTATTTTTAATGCCATATCACATCGATATAATTATATCGGTAACAAATGATCCGAACCTTCCATGAATATTTCAGCACAGTTTTCGTAAATAATTAAAATATAATAGAGTTCGATTAAGCCCTGTAATTTTTCATCAATCGAATCATACATCGATCACTTGAAACGATGTCCAATTTCTGTGTCTTGTTCCATTGTCGTATCGACCGTTGTTTTATTACACCGCAACACGCCAAAGTCCGAAATTCGGCCCCAATTTATTACAGACCTAAATGTAAAAGTCGATATTCTAGACAAAACGATTTACATACGTTCCTATGCTTTCAATATATTTCAAAAATGTATGTATAATATGAAAAACGAAAGAGATAATCGCGGTTGAACGATATATCTAGCTTCTAGCCCAGTTGCGACCGTTGTACACTAATGACTTTTCGTGGAAATTGTTGGATTTTTTTCAGAAGTTCGTGAAGAAAAAAAAGTGAAATAAATCACGAAGCTATCGTTACTCATTCTATATTATTTAAAGTATACAAATGTCGAACATTAGTTTTCGTAGAATAGTTAAGTAAAACGACACGCATATGTGTTGATTTTTTTGATCGTTATTTTGTAATATATAATGACAAATATAAATAAGCCAGTTCAAATTTTTATCAAATAAGTCACAAACTCATCGAAAGTTCATATTTTTAAAAATTATACCCAGGAAAATTATTTAATACGTTTCTATTTCTAGTTTTATAAGATTATTTTCGTATACAAAATCTCATTACTCGCTTTATCTTTCAATCGTACGCAAATTGTAGAATATGCAAAATTTATAGAGCACATAACATTCGTCATAGTCAAACTAAACAATGCACATTCATGAATTTCAAACGATTCAATCAAAATTATTCCAGCACAAATCAAATCAATCACAAATTCGCATACCAAACTCACACATAAAACAAACAAAAAAACATCAAATTACCAAACAAACAAAACTTTACATAACTCCGAACAATTCCCATAACTATTCACAATTCTTTATACGTGTGAAAAGCGAACATTTGTGTACCTGGAACGAGTATCGCGGAATTCTCGCAAATATCATTCACTCTATATACGTTTTCCCTTATACTTAAGCAAGTATAGTGAACACCGGATAAGTCGGCACACATAGGCATAGTAAATCAATGTCTGGCTCTTCACTTGGTAACCTTTATGGCCAAACATTCCTGCACACTGCGACAAAGTCCACGTAGACCTTGTGCTACCTATGATAATATATGTGTACGTGTGGCCATACAAATTTTACTGTGTAAAGTACGTTGTCACACTTTTGATGAATGGTGAATAGTTCAATAGGTATTGATAGGTATTGATCGAACTGTGCAATTTTTTTTTGTATGTACTCACAGAATACTTTCGGATTTTATTCCATTTTAAGCAATTATAAAATCGATCAAAATTAATCACTACAATTTTCTTCCACAGTACAAATTCTTGTGAAATATTGAATACGCTTTATATAATTCAAAAATGTACGCTCGCATATCGAATGTATATCGATCATTTTTTAGTTCAGAAAACTTTCCGCGAAAGCTGAAAATCCACGTGATTCACCCGAAAATGCCACGTTTTCCTGACTAAGCAGTGGCATGATGTAATCGAATTCCAAGGGCGGTATTCTAAAATTCTGTGAAAGCCGAAACCCGACAATAAGTAATTGCCGGGGTGGCAAATCGCCGAACATGCGAATCACCGATTTTGCGAAAGCCTCAACACACATCGGAGCGATTATCTCAAGAATAAAGTTACAATCATCGATCATTAAGAATGTGTGTCATGTCGAACTTTTGTAGGTGAAGGCCGATCGGATGTCTACGTGTTTTAATTGTGCATGGGCGCCTTATACAATGATATTTCTCAAGGATGAAAACTTGATAAATCGTCTAGTTATAGTTTTCTTTTGTTGAGTCATGTGCGCGACTTTATATGAGCAGATCAAATGTATGCTTTTTGATAATGATCGATCTAGTTAGAGTAATTAGATGTTAAAGTATCGTATTAGTGCTTTTTTTGTACAATTTTGAAATTTTCGAATTGTATCTCGTTAGTGAAAATAATTATATTTTAAGATATTTTTTATAGTAAAATTATTCTTGAATATTCAAGTTTCCTACTTTCAAATCTCATATTTCCATATTTAGTCTACACAGTAAGATTTAACAGAAGTTCTTGTCTAGAAGTTTTGTTCTAACAAAAATTTAAGATTTTAAATGATCCGAAAAATATTAAAACTTAATATATGCGTATGGAAGGATTTAAAAAAACTCACATTCATTTTAATTTCCAAGACTATGTTTTTCTTAACTATACTAGATTTATATTACTTATAACATTTTTAACGTAGCACTTAGCGATGTCAAATTGATAAATACCACACATAAAACACCCCTAACAAATTTTCCATATTTAAATTTTCAGAAAGAATTATTCGCAGCGAAAACAGACGCTAGTAACGTGGACCGTAAACTTTCTTCGTCATCGTCGGGCAGCATGAAGAACAAATGGCTGAAAGCTTTCAAAAGCTTGAAGCCGACGAACTCTACGTCGCAACCGACGCAGAGTTCGCAGAACATCGACAAGTGAGTATACACAAACCATATAACATTTATGCCATTATTAAGGACCTTTTTTGACAAAACGCCCGTCGAACTTGAGCCTTCAATCAAACTTCTTGCGCGACCTTCAGGTCTTCAACGAGGACGTGTTTTGCGATCGATCCGGTTGCAGTTGCATAAGTTAAATTCGTTTCGGGTTTGCAATCGTTTCAGTGCGATTTCCATATTCAGACTCGAGTGCAAAGCTTTTTATTTGCGAGGGTGTGTTGCCACTCTTTTACGACGCTCGTTTTCGTTGTGTAATATTCGTACAATATGCTCTCGCGTATAGTGGAGAAATTTCGTAGTAGCAATGAACTCTTGATTCGAGGAACGTATCTTTTTCATACGATACGTTCTTTGTCTAGATAATATATTTTTAAATATTTTTTATATGAATAAAATAATTTTGATTTAAAGCTTTTTCAGCTTGTAATTTAACAAGGTATCATCATATTGATTTTGCTTAGGTTTATTGTTTTCAGCATTAAAAATATTTTTTCATAGGTAATTTATTGATTTTTTACAATGAGAATAATTGATTTTTGATTTAATTGAATGCTTAAGATGCTGTTCATGGGTATTTATTGCATTGTTTATTTTGATTTTTCTCTTTTGTTACAATCATAACCGTCTGTAGAAAAAATCAAATGTACCACGCCGTGTCAACAATCATTGCAATGAGGTAACATATTTACAAGGAGAAAATGAAAATTAGCACTGTTTAGTGGATAAAAAAAACAAATATATTATTATATATAAATGCTATGGCATATCCTGAACACGCATTAGCTATATATATTTTTTTCTATTTTATCCATGTGTTTCAAAATGTTGAAAGATAATACATAGAATACTAGAATGCGTCTTCGCTATAGTCGCGTTTGACGCTAAGCACTAACTCTTTCTCTCAACTTTCCAATTTTCCTTCATCTATTTTCACTGATTTTCTGGAAAGTGTATTAGATATATATTTATAAAGAAAATTTAGGAGCTTTCACCATGTACTTTCGCTTTTATACGTTTTTCTTTTCGTTTTGTTTGCTTGACATATGCGCTTTATATTCGCACACGACACTGTCGTTCCAATGTATACGTTTTCGTTTCTTAATTTTGTTTTTCTTTTCATACCGAGGTGTATGAACGTTCTTCAGTAGATTCACCCTGATGTGTGTGTGTTTTAAAATACAGAGCTTTTTGTTTATTCAGTAAAGCCACCCCTTTCGTGTAGGCATGCACCTTGTGTAATTAAATTGATTGAGGAAGTAGGCTTGGCCCTTACATAGCAATGACAATAGTAGTAAAATGTGCATATAAAATATTAGAGTGAAGAAAAAAACCATTTAAAAATAATTAAATCAGTTTCGTTCAATACAAAATTTATATTCGGGCTAAGTGTACCTAAGCTTTATATGACATGAAAATGAATTACGTAAAAATGTGTACTAATTGCATGCATATCAGAATATAAGTGAAATATCATAATTTAAGTATATGTATGCACGTTTTCTCGTTATGAAACGTCGAACAAATTTAATTAGAATTCATCGAACAAGTCAAAACATCAATTGTGTGTTCAATTAATTTTCCGACTAAATCTGATCACGTTTCATTCTGTGGACGAGAACTAAATGTCGATATCCGCATAAATCCGTTCCGTTTTTCGTTTGAAAAATATTGCGGATAAATCGTAAATATGCGGAGAGATTTTTTATGTGCCGGAAAAATATGTAAAACTCCAGAAACGCTTTCAGTCAGATTCCATAGAATATTTTCATGCTGAAATATGGCATCTTATATATTGTTTCGAAACTAAAAGCCGAAACTTTCCATGATAAAATGTATGATTTGAAAGCGCTCTTTGTTGATTCGATTTTTCAATCAAAGGCTAATGACCGCCCACACTAAATAATTCAACGATGCTTTTCATCGTGTTTCAATCGAGCTGTGTGTAGGCGTTTTTTCGTTTTCAAATCGATCAATTTCTACGAATTTTCAACAATCGCTTTTTGTGTGTGTAGGAAAAGCGGATCTGGAAAAGATATGAGATCGTCGGGCGACATGGAAAGTCACAACTTTATGGAGTACACATACAAGAAAATCACCCCATGCGACATATGCTCACAGGTGCTTAGAGGTAAGTCGATTGAACTTCCGTTCAGCTCGTACATTATGTTTTATAGTTTGTCGAGTACAAGGCATTGATCGTGAATATTGTCGTTGCGTGCCCGTTGCCCACATTTGACCCAAAAAACATCGAGGTCGATAAATTTTACTTGGGGTCAGAAAGTTCATCTTGGACGATCCCAAGCCTTTGAGCCGTTCCAACTGTTAACTCTTTGCTAGAACTCAGTAAGAGTTGACTTTATTTTCACTTTTTTCAGGTCACACTCGTCAAGGGCTCAGATGTAAGTTGTGTAAGATGAATGTGCATTCGGATTGTATGGGATCGACTGGAAAGTGTCAAACCAAAACCAAACTGCTCAGAAGACAGAAGAGCACTTCTGAAATCGAGGCTCGCATACAGGACCTACCCTTCGATGAAGATAGTGAGTCCATTTTTTTTAATTTTTAATATAAATATAATTAAAAAAAACATTAACTGCAATATAATTAAGATTTTCAAATGTAATATTAAATTCATTCGATATTCATCGTAATTCTAATAAATTTAAAATACTTATGTTCGCATTAATTTTACATTTATTTTCAAAGTATCGCATTAATTATAGTTCTTTAATATTGTATATAAACCATTGGTTACTTCTTGAGACGATCGATCGTGTAAACGAAAAGTGTTGTTTGCTTTTTTCCGGTAAATAGTTGACCCAGAAGGTTGGGAGCCCGGTCAGAGGCTTGTCAGGACACTTTCTTTCAAGGAATCCATAGAATTTTTAGACGGTATTGAAAAATTTAAATTTGAGTTTGTTGTTTTTTTCAAAGACGTATATAAAATATTAACCCAATCGTTTATTGTTCATTTACTAGAAAACAGTGGATAATATCTTTTCCAAAAAATTGTGTGATTTTCGTCCCCCCAATTAAATCAGAAAGAACCAAACGCGATTGGATAATACAATAATAAATTAGAGATGATTTTCCATCATTCACGTATTTTTGTCCCTTTCGAGTGACGCTTCATGAACGCAATTTTATTTATTTTAACACATCATCGTTCAATCATAACAACAAACCCTTGGTTGATTGCATGAATATAAACATACAAAATTCTCTACATAGTATTATATTTCGATTCAATGTTGTTCCATCATCTAGTTAGCGATTAGCGATTCAAACATGTATTAGTCAATAGTTAAATTTTTCAACCACATCGTCCAAAAGTACATTCAATCCGAAGAGCGACAACCAACCAAGGATTTACACCCGAAAGCACCCCTTTACAAGCGTCCTCACTAACACCCAACTAATGAATTTCTAACCTCAAACCCGAAGAGAGTCCTGAAGTGGACGCCACATATCAGGTGCTGAAGCACGCCAACGAAATGTCGAGGCCCGAGGGGCGCCCGGGGCTCATCGGGGGGCCCCCGTCGAGGGCCCCAACCACCCTGTCGGTCCACCAACCCCAAATTGCCTCCAACTCAGGTGTGTGAGAAAGCGGAAAGCCGCTGGCCGCTCGATCCGTATGTGTGTAGTGCGAGTGTGTCCCTTTCGGAGCTTTCCGATGATGGTTTCATGGAGTTTTGTTGACGTTCACCGTTGGCTTGTGCATTTGGACACTTTTGCATCGGCGTGTTCGGGGTGAGATTGGGGGTCCCAAGTCGGATATTCGACATTCGAATGGTTTAGGTTTTTTTCGTATTCGAATATTCGGATATTTTGAATTTCGTTCGATTGTTAGGCCGGGCGCCCACAGGCGATTAGTCGCGGTGCGATTTATAATGGGACACATTGTATAGGGTTGAAGTGAGCCCATAAACCTTATGGGCGCACTTCAACCTAAAACAATGTGTTCCATTATCGCGTCGCGATCATGGAACACATCGCCTGTGGGCGCCTGGCCTAATTCGTTGTCGTTTAAATTGAAAATTCCAGTGCATAAGGCCAGGCGCCCACAGGCGATTGGTTGCGGCGCGATTTCTGATGGAACGCATTGTTTTTGGGTTGTAGTGCGCCCATAAACCATATGGGCGCACTTCAGCCAAAAGCGGTGTGTTCCATTGTGGATCGCGCCGCGGCTAGCCGCCTGTGGGCGCCTGGCCTTAAATTGAAATACGCGCGCATTCCAACCCAAAACAATGCGTTCCATTTTCGATCGCGCGCGACTCGACCGCCAGTGGGCGCCTACTCTTAAAAACTGTTTCGGTTCATTCGACGAAAACTTTTTGAAAAACAATCCAGATTACTTTCACACTCGAACAGTTACCGCAGTCCATCACAAAAGCGTCAATCGGACGAGGGGGAAGGGCAACAAAGACCCGGAGAACAAAGGCTCGACGAAACCCCCGAGGGGTCGATAGGGTGAGGGGCGGGCTCGGCGCGCGATCGATCGCCCCCCGTGGTTCGCCGCTCGGCCGCCAGAGCGCGCGGCGTCGCAGGGCGCCAACACACGCGCCGCCTGACAGCTGCCCGACGGTCGCGCCGCGGCGGTCGCGCGCCCCCCCCCCGCCCCCCCGCCCCGCCCCGCCATGGAGCCCGTCGACATCAAGCCGATCATCTTCGTCGACGTGCTCACGTCCGAGGACATGCTCGTCGTGGAGCCGCCGCGCGTCAAGGGTCAGCATCCGAGGGGCGCCTTCCCCCCTCCCCCCCCGCGAGCGGTCGCCCCGCCCACCGCCTCACCTCGGCCGCCATTGCTCGCTTTTTGCGTATGCGTGTGTGTGTGTGTGTATGTGTGTGTAATAAGGATTTTTGAGGGTTTTCGGTTTTGACAGGTTTTGGGTGTAGTGTGTTTTCGGTATGTGGTTGGAAGTGTGTGTGGGTTGAAATAGGGTTTTTGGTTGGTCAGTTTATGTGTTGTATGGAGTAAATTGGGTTTTTTTCTTTTTTGGCCAATTTTTTTGTGTGTATGTTGTGGGGAGGTTATTTTTGAAGGTTTTTCGTTTTTGACAGATTTTGGTTGAAAGTGCGTGTGCTTGAAATAGGATTTATGGTTGGTTAATTTATGTATTGTATGGAGTAAATTGGGTGTTTTTTTTTTTTTTTTTTGCGAGTTTTGTGTGTGGGGAGGTTATGTTTGGCAGTTTTTTTTGTGGGTTTTTCGTTTTTGACAGGTTTCGGTGTAGGGTGTTTTGATATATGGTTAAAAGTGTGTGTGCTTGAAATAGGATTTATGGTTGGTTAATTTATGCTATGTATGGGGTAAATTGTTTTTTTTTTGTGTGTGTGTGTGTGTATGTATATGTATATGTATATGTATTCAGGTTGTGAGAGGTTATGTTTGACAGTTGTCTAAATTTGTACATGATGAGAGTTCAGGCGGTTAATTTTGCTTTTGTACAATGTGTCAATCCGAAATTCAATATTGATGTATACCATTCAATATTGATGTATACCGATTGAAAGTTGGGATTTTTGCATGTTGATATGTATGTAATTTTTGTTGATTTTCTAAAGGTTTTGACTTCAAATTATCTGAAAAATGTAGAAAATGTTAATGGAATGAAGAATTAGAATGTTACTTGATATGAAGAGTTTATGATTTATCTGTTTGAATCATTGTATTTTTATTTGATTACAACATAACAACTTACAACCGACTAATATAATTTTCATACTGTGCACAAAATTCGTTTAAATATAACATTTTATTTTATCCACCTATGAAATACGTTAAGAATCTTAACTTTTTGAGGATTGCAGATCTCGTCGCAAAATTTTCACAGTGAACTGCACTTTTTGGTGCCGAAACGCATTTTTTTTTTCAATTCTTGTAAATTTTTTATTTTGAATTAATATTAATTAAACTTTCAAAAACTGTACAATAAGATACATTTTAAGTGTTATTGAAAAAAATACACGTTTTTTATGTAATTAAAATTAAAAAGATGATTTTAAGTTCGACTATATATAAATCTGCACTAGCCTGGGACCAGTCCTCAAGAGGTTAATTTATGCATCCAAAATGCAAGATTTCCATCACGATCGGACCTTCAAAGAGGTTCTCGATTTATTCTCGTATGTGTTTTCGTTTGAAATGAATGAAAATTTGTAGTTCGTTGGATTGAATGTCGTCTTCGAAGATCTCGTCGGTGTATAGAGTCGGCGGTGTTCTCTTAATTGATATTGTGAATTGTTTCGCAGGCGAAACTCCACACCATTGCGAAATATGCGGAAAGAAATATACCCGTAAAGAGCATCTGGCTAATCACATGCGCTCACACACTAACGATACACCGTTTCGATGTGAGATTTGCACCAAGTCTTTTACAAGAAAAGAGCACTTCACCAATCACATCATGTGGCACACCGGTAAAAAAAACCAGTGGTTCCTATTTCTAACGAAGAGCAAAATTTGACGGATCGAATCGATTCGTCTCACGAGATTGTCAAAATTAGCTATTGTCACTAGTGTTTTTTTATTTTCCATTCGAAAAGATTTGCATAGCTTTACTTTTTTGAGATTCGTCTTTTGGAACTGAATCACAGCGTTGGATATGTTTTTTATTTATTTGTGCGATTGTGGGTTCTTCATCTCGCCTTTATAATAGTTATTTTCTTAATTGAATATATATTTAAATTTCATTAGTTATGTTTAAACGGTTTCATTTACCAAATATTATGATTTGTATTAAATTAGTTTCTATATTTTAAGTTTAGTCAAATCCTCTTTCGGTATAAATTTCTTTAACTATTTTTTCTGTATTTATTCTTGGTAAAAAAAATCTGTATAATTTTGAGCCCATATTATCGTATGGATAAATTTAAAATGTATAAAATGCGATCGTCAAACATCTCATTTATCGCTGGCCTGTGCTGACATTTTGTGATGATGGTTGAAATAATATTTTTTTTCATGTGCATTCAAAGAAATTTAAAATATGAACCGATGATTCATTTAGTTTTTGACAAATATAGGATAAGGATCGATGAATATCCCAAACGATAATGTTTTCAGAACGATTGACTGAATCTGAAATTAAATGAATCAATCTCAACCCACATTTTGATAATTAGACGTGCAATAGCTTTTGCTTATCGTTTTAAAAAGAAATTAAACTTTCAAGATATACTTATTACGTATACGTTCAATCGATCCCTTTCAGAAGTGTGATGATAAGCGAAAGCTTGTTTTTTCTTTTTATTTTTTCCACATACAATAAGTAACATTACTATCATTTTAGTTTTCGTTTTTAATAATAGGTGAAACTCCACACCGATGCGATTTTTGCTCGAAAACTTTCACCCGTAAAGAGCACTTACTAAATCATGTGCGGCAACACACAGGTGAATCGCCACATCGATGCGCGTACTGCTCCAAGTCCTTTACGAGGAGAGAACATCTCGTCAACCACGTTCGTCAACATACCGGTGAAACGCCGTTCAGATGTACCTATTGTCCCAAAGCATTTACCCGAAAAGATCATTTAGGTACGTCGAATTTTATTGTTTCACATATTTCTTGTGCTACATACGAGTAATCGCTTTGTCTATGAAATTCAGGTTAAAATTTTTAGTACTTTCCCATTAAACTGGCACAAATGGCCGTTACACATCATCGCGACTATTAGATGTTGTTAAATTTCATAGAAAAAGCACGATTGCACAAAGGTTACGTAACGTATGTACTAGTTTTAAATGATGTTTGTAAATTTTTTACAGTGAATCATGTGCGGCAGCATACGGGAGAATCTCCTCACAAGTGCACTTATTGTTCTAAGTCATTTACGCGTAAAGAACACTTGACTAATCATGTCCGACAGCATACAGGAGAATCTCCCCACCGTTGTGCCTACTGCTCTAAGTCTTTTACGAGAAAAGAACATCTCACCAATCACGTCAGGTGTGTTTCGTTAGATTTTCATATGAACATCTACGTCTGAAGTCGTTCGCCTCTAATGATTCCGCTTTTTAATCGTTAGGAAACACACGGGAGAGACTCCTTACACATGCAGCTATTGTCCTAAAGCTTTCAGTAGGAAAGAGCATCTCACTAATCATATCAGGTGATTATATTTATCAACAAAATTCCGACTTTATAATGGGTGTAGCATTTTTTTGGTTTTTTTTTTTTGTTCGAAATGATCGTGTCATTTTGAGATCATTTGTTTCCATTAATAAATGCATCGAAGTTCAAATATGTTTTTTTGCGGTTTTATATATGGCTAGAGCTAATATAGAACGTAGGTTTACTTTCGCAAAGATGCTTATGAATAAGTGTTATATGGTTTTGCTTTTTATCCTATCTCTTGACAAGCTTCATTAGAAAAACTTGTTTGTTGATAATTTATAAGCACTTTTTCATAATTAATGACTGTTCAATTTTCGTCAGTTGAGACCTAAATGTTTTTTTCTTAACTGAAAAATAGCTCATCACGCATTTCACTTCTTTTTTTGGTTTGATGTTTCAAATGTCGAGTTTTAAACTTACTTTGTTCAATGTCGCATATATAAAACTGATAAAAACTACAATAATAAAAACCTTCCTATGGTTGCATTTACTAAAAAGGAGACATACGGGCGAGACCCCATACAGCTGTGCATACTGCTTGAAGTACTTCACCCGAAAGGAACATTTAAACAATCACATCAGGTGAGACAAACACATATCCGAATACGTTGACTTTTCTCTCGTGATCGTGGAAGTCATTCCAAAATGGGGAAGTGAAGTGCTCGTGATGGTGTAAGATCAACTGACGCGCAGCGTGTCCACGGCATTGTTCAACTAGACATAACGCGTATGATTTGTACGTTTGATCATTAACGGAATTTTGTTATCATTCTGGTTTGAATGTGTTCTTTCCCATTTTAGGTGACTTTTACATACTTTTCATTTTTATTCAAGTCATCTTGTATTCATGTTCATAGTAATCATTCGATTTATATGTTACAGTTGAAGTGTTCACTTTTGTTTGTTTATTCCCATACTAGTTTGGGTATACCCAAACTATCGATTTTAGTTTGAATGTCAACTAAAATTTTACCCACATACAATTCCATCTAAAATAAAAACAGGCGTCATAAGTATCATGCTTGGGTTAGGTTGGGTTAGCTTTTTAGCTTGAGTTGTGAAAACGTGTTTCAAACAAACTCGGAAGTTCAAACTGACACGACGGGTAGACACTACGCGTATTTCTCGATCATTAGTTGGTATACCGATTTCTAGCTTATTAACACTATAAGGACCGGTCCCGCGCTAGTGCGTAAATTTGAGCCGATGTTCTGGGACCGGTCCCGCGCTAGT